>JAGFNQ010009586.1:760168-820479 GCA_024364735.1 Boesenbergia rotunda
TTGTAACCCTAAAAAGAAAGTTAATTGACCTACTAAACTCATTTCAAATTCATTTCCATTACCGTTATAAAATCTTGTAAAAAATTTGAGTTAGTTGAGCCAAATACTATATCATCTACATATACTTGAGCTATAAAAATATCAGTTTTTAGAGTTTTAACAAATAGTGTTGGGTCAATTTTGCCTTGGTTAAAGCCTTTAGATACTAAGTAGTTAGACAATCTTTCATACCAGGCCCTAGGGGCTTGCTTAAGTCCATATAAGGCTTTCTTAAGTTTAAAGACATAGTCAGGATATTCTAGGCTTTCAAAACCTGGGGGTTGGCCTACATAGATTTCTTCCTTAATCAGGCCATTTAGGAAGGCTGACCTAACATCCATTTGATACAACTTGAATCCCTTATGGGCTGCATAACTTAAAAGCATCCTAATGGACTCAAGTCTAGCTACAGGGGCATAGGTTTCATCATAATCAAGTCCTTCTACTTGGCTAAACCCCTTAGCTACTAACTTAGCCTTAATCCTGACTGTTTCTCCTTGTTCATTAAGTTTATTCCTAAAGACCCATTTAGTTTCAATAAATTTCTTGCCTTTAGGTAAGGGTACTAAGTCCCAGACTTGACTACGTTCAAATTGGGCTAACTCTTCCTGCATGGCTATGATCCAATCAGGGTCAAGTAAGGACTCTTCTATAGACTTGGGTTCAATTTTTGAAATCAAGGCAATTTGACTAAGGTTCCTAAAAGCTGATCTGGTCTGAACCCTTAGCTCTGGATCACCTATGATCTGATTAGTTGGGTGGCCTGAGCTAACTCGAATAGTTCTGGGTTGGTTAGGTTCAGATTCAGGTGCAGGTTCAGTCAGATCATGGTCTCGGTCCTCAAATTGGCTTTCATTTGGGTCAGTACTAACAAAATCAATTGGTTGGTAGGTGGTTTGATCATGGTTATTTGGGCTAGACTTTTCATCAAATTTTACATTTGTAGTTTCTTCAATTCTTAGGGTAGTTTTATTAATAACTCTATAAGCTCTACTGGTAAGGGAATAACCTACAAAGATACCTTCCTCAACCTTAGAGGTAAATTTTCCTAAGTGTTCTCTAGTGTTTAATATATACACTTTGCATCCAAATACTTTAAAATACTTAATATTAGGTTGTTTTTCCTAGATTTTTATTTATAGTTATTCTATTTTGTACATAACAGGCTGTACTAACAGCCTCAGCCCAAAAATATTTAGGTAGATTGTATTCATTTAGCATTGTTCTGGTTGCTTCTTGTAGTGTTCTATTTTTCCTTTCTACTATTCCATTTTGTTGAGGTGTTTTAGGACAAGAGAATTCGTGATGGTAGCCATTTTCTAAGCAGAATTGGTTAAATTTTTGATTTTTGAATTCCCCGCCGTTATCGCTCCTAAGTCTTTTAATTTTAATCCCTTTTTCATTTTCTACTAATTTACAAAATTGAGTAAACATATCAAAAGTTTCATCTTTATTTTTTAAAAATTTTACCCAGGTAAATCTTGAATAGTCATCTATGATTACTAAACAGTAAAGGTTTCCACTAATTGATTTTACCCCATGTGAGTCAAATATGTCTAGGTGAATTAATTCAAGAATTGACTTAGTTTGAGTTTGACTAGTTGGTTTGTGGGTTGACCTAGTTTGTTTTCCTTGTTGACATGCGTTACATAAGGTTGACTCAAGGTTAGATAACTTTGGTAGGCCTCTAACTAAACCTTTTAGTTTAGGTAGTTTTCTGAAGTGAGTGTGTGAAAGTCTCCTATGCCAGAGCCAAGTCTCATCCTCATGGGTTAAAAGACAATTTTCTAAGGGACAGGTTAACTTAATTTCATAAATGTTATTGTGCCTAAGTCCTCTAAGTGCGATGTTTGGGTTGTCATTGTGTTTGATCAGACATTCATTGGATAGGAACCTAACCTTATAACCAGTGTCACACAATTGGCTAATACTCAGTAAATTGAAGTGAAAATTTTCAACAAGTAATACATTTGTAATTATAAAATCAGACTCAAGTTCAATATTACCTAGGCCAATTACCTTAAGTTTACCGTTATTTCCAAAAGCAACGGTCCCTAGTCTTTTGTACATGAGTTCTGTAAATTTGGTGGGATCCCCAGTCATGTGTCTGGAGCACCCACTGTCAATAATCCATTTATTTACCTACAGTAAAGTAAAAGATTTAGAACTTAGGTTAAGTTTTTGAATTTCTTTTTTTTTTTAAAATTTAAGAAAATTTTAAACATCCTAAAGAATTTAAAACTTGAATTTGAATTTTGAATTTTATTAATTTTTGAATTTAAATTTTGAATTTGAATTTTATGAATTTTTGAATTTGAATTTTATTAATTTTGAATTTTGAATTTGAATTTTGAAATTTGATTTTGTTAATTTGAATTTTGAAATTTGATTTTGTTAATTTGAATTTTGAAATTTGATTTTGTTAATTTGAATTTTGAAATTTAATTTTGAAATTTTGATTTTGTTAATTTGAATTTTGAAATTTTGATTTTGTTAATTTGAATTTTGAAATTTTTATTTTGTTAATTTGAATTTTGAATTTTGATTTTGTTAATTTGAATTTTGAAATTTTGATTTTGTTAATTTGAATTTTGAAATTTAATTTTGTTAATTTGAATTTTGAAATTTGATTTTCTTAATTTGAATTTTGAAATTTGATTTTGTTAATTTGAATTTTGAAATTTGATTTTGTTAATTTGAATTTTGAAATTTGATTTTGTTAATTTGAATTTTGAAATTTTGATTTTGTTAATTTGAATTTTGAAATTTGATTTTGTTAATTTGAATTTTGAAATTTGATTTTGTTAATTTGAATTTTGAAATTTGATTTTGTTAATTTGAATTTTGAAATTTGATTTTGTTAATTTGAATTTTGAAATTTGATTTTGTTAATTTGAATTTTGAAAATTTGATTTTGTTAATTTGAATTTTGAAATTTGATTTTAGTTGTCCTTATTCATCTCACTTGATCTAAGTTGTCAATCAAAGGGATCCTATGATTTGTGTGAGATAAGTTTGAGTTTGATTTATAAAAGTTAATCTGACCTTTTGTTAGATTCAGGTTTGACAAGAAGCATTTTAAAAGTATACTTCCATAAGTGGTTTCCAGGCCGTGGCGAGGCACAGAGGTCTTCTTTGGCCGAAGCCTTATTGGATCAACAACCACTTTCTAGGCAAAACTGCTTAAGGAAGTTGTACTTTTAACCTACCTATTGAAACTCCTTGGTCTAACTAGTCTAGGATGTGGCGAGGTAGCTTCGGCTAGTTCCACTGGGCTAAGAAGACCAAATAGAGGACGCCTTCCCCTACCTGACTCCTTAGATCAGCTTCCCTAACGTACTATCAGCTCGCCCTATCCTGGTACTGAGTAGGTCAAGTGTCAGACTAACTTTTGAAACTAGTCCTAGGTACCCAGACGGGTAAAGGGTGACTTTGAGGTGCCAACTAATTTGAAACTTCCCCCTAAATTGTAGACTGGATGTCTAGGGTCAATGTAGTGGATGTCCCTTTTTGGGACATAAAGTTGATTCTGACCTACTTGCTTTGTTAGGAAAGCTTTCGGAACCCACGCTTTTCGTTGATTTATGCGGGGGTGGATAAAGGAGATAAAGGATCTTTGGGTTGATCCTGATTTATATCCTATCCCAGATTTATTGTACATGCCCTTTTGTGATCCAAGAATGAGGTCAAGGTTCTTGGATCGGGTTGTGAATGTTGCTAGTAGATCCTTAAGTTTTAGGACTTCGCCCTTTAGAGTGGAGTTTTCAGTTTCAAGCTCAATTGTCTTTTGATTTTGAGTTTGTTCAGTTAATGTTCTGGTATTAATTAATTGCTCCATAAGGTCTTGATTTTCCTTAAGGAGCTGGTCATTCCTAGATTCAGATGCAAGTAATTTTTTATTTAAAATGGAAATAATCTTAAAATTTTTTTCATTAACTGAATCTAAATATACCTTAGTCGAGTCGTCCGAAAAGAGTCCGATCTCTTGACTCGACTCATATTCGGAATCTTCGTCGTGCTCCGAGTCTGACCCGGGTCCAGTTGCCATTAGCGCGAGGTAGCTTGTCTTCTTTGGTGGTTCATAGTCAGAGTCATCCGAACTCTCGTCCCAGGTGGCTTGAAGAGCCTTCTTCTTCTTGCTTTTCTTTGATTGGTTCTCCGTTTTGTAGGGACATTCATGTTTGAAGTGTCCTTTTCTGTTGCAACCGAAGCAGGTTATTTTGCTTTTGTCTCCATAACTGGTTGGCTTCATTATCTTTTGGAAATCTCTTTTCGAGAATTTGTTTTTCTTTTTGGCGAGGACTTTTCTTACTAAGTTAACCATTTGTTCCTCGTCATCTGAGTCTGAGTCTGACTCTTCTTCTGATTCTTGAATTTTCTTCTTCGACTTGACTTCTTTTGAAGAACCTGCAAACAAAGCAAATCCTTTCTCGGCCTTGGCGTTAGTTTGTTCGTGCAATTCTAATTCACAGAATAGTTCATCAAAATTTATTTTGGAAAGATTCCTAGAAATTTTATAAGCATCTATGATGGATGCCCATAAAGAGTTTCTAGGAAAGACATTTAGTGCATACCTTATAATATCTCTATTTTCTTGTTTATGCCCAATGAGATGGAGTCCATTTAGTATGTCCTTGATCCGGGCGTGGAGTTGGCTTGCAGACTCACCTTCCTGCATTTTTATGTTAAATAATTTATTCAATAACAAATCTCTTTTTGTTACCTTCGCATCTGAGGTGCCTTCATGCAGGTCAATCAGTTTGTCCCAAAGTTCTTTGGCAGATTCAGTTGGGCCAATACGGTTCAATTCCTCTTTGGTTAGTCCGCATTGGAGTGTGTTCTGTGCTTTGAACTCAATCTGAGCCCTTTTCTTCATTTCTAGATTCCATCTGTCATGCTTCAGTAGTGCATTGTTTCCCTCGTCCATTGGTGGTTCGTAGCCAGATTGCACTGCGAACCATTGATCCATATCAGTCTTTAGGTACACCTCCATTCTTCATTTCCAGTAAGGGAAGTCTTCCCCATTGAAGAGCGGAGGACGGGCAGTACTATATCCTTCACCTTGAGCCATATGAAATAGACAACAACAAAAACACTTGTTCCAAGACTAGGTCTTGGATTAGTAGTGTGGTAGGAAAAGGAGAAGAAAGAAACAAAAAACGACTCGAAATGGTGTTGCCCAAATTCGAGTAAAATCGATAGAAAATATCTAAATTTAGGCAACAATACCTAATTTAGATCGTGCAGCCAAAACACAAAAACAAACGAAAAAGAATTGGATTTCCCCCGGCTCTTATGGTGGTTGCACCGATACAGAGTGAACTTGGCTCTGATACCACTTGTAGGACCGATGCGGTGAATCACGTGACTTTTAAAATCTTCGTTATAAAATCAGAGTCGATAGAAAATTGTACGATGCTTTTTATAACGTGCGCAGCGGAAAAATTAAAACGAAATGCGAAAGCGAAAAATAAAAAAAAAATTACACGAGGAGTTTTACTTCGTTCGGAGCCTTCGCCGACTCCTACTCGAAGGCCCAGGTTCCTTGAACCTTTCCTGGGGGCAATCCACTAAAAACCTCTACCGACAAACTACCGATAGAGTGATTCGAATACAAGATTGGGCGGAAGTGTAACAGCCCTACACTTCCCCCTTAAATAATTTAAGTGCAAAAAAAAATTCGTTACCCAACACTTAGATTTATCTGAAGCAGCTTGGGTGTTGGGAGCGATCTTCCAGCAGCGGTCGGACAGCGTCGAGTCAAAGCAAAAACCGCAGCAGAGGAGCGTGGAAGCAATAGAGCGCCAAAGCTTGAACCAGAATCAAATTTTCTTGTCTGTTAGAGGGCTTGCTTGCTTCTATTTATAGTGCCTCGATGCATGATCTTCTCAGCTCAAATTTTATCCATCAACAAGATAAAATAATAAAAAAAAGATAATGTTTCTATCCTTTTCTTCAATTAAGAAAATAATTTAAATAAAATATAAATACAGAATATTGAAAAGTTAACCGAGAGGTTTTATCCTCTTACAATTTTAATTAATAATTTAAAAGGAGATTTTATCCTTCCAGCTAAGCTTTACGTGAGAATTTTAAGCATTAGTAGGAATAATTTTATTCTCTAAAAAGAAGGAAATACGAATAATTTTAAATGATAATTCATCCTCCACCAAGGCTTTAGATAAGGAATAATTTTATAAAATTCAACTACAAAATTCTAATTAAATAAATTCTGTAAAAATAGAGTTAATACATTTAGAATCTAATTAAATAAATTCTGTAAAATAGAGTTAATGCATTTAGAATCTAATTAAATAAATTCTGTAAAATAGAGTTAATGCATTTAGAATCTAATTAAATAAATTCTGTAAAATAGAGTTAATGCATTTAGAGTTAATTAGACCCCGTCCAAACCTGGATAAGGATCTAACCAGGACTGAACCGAGGTCACCAAAATGGGCCTAAGTTGGACCGCGCCTACAGTCCTAAAATAGGACCCGTCCTCACTGGTTCGCTCCTCCAGTGACTTACCTCACTTACCACGTGCAGCTCTACTCAACTTCTTAACCCACCAGGTCTTCCTGCCAGGGCTCAACCACCCTGGTCTTTTTGCCAAGTTTCAACCAACTTGGGCTTCAGCCAGTTGTCAGGCCCCGTGAACCCAACTGGACTTCTCGCCAGGACTCAACCACCCTGGACTTTCCGCTAGGACTCAACCACCCTGGACTTCAGCCTGGTGTCAGGTCCTAAGTCTTTCAACCCTGCACACTTAGTAAAGAGGTCAAAACCAAAAGCAAGTCTAACTTCAACCTATTTGTCATTCATCAAAACTCAGGTTTAACTATTAGTGCAAATTGCACCAACAATTCCATCACAAATTCTCTCATGCTGTGAATTGTATTGCGGACATTCAGTAAATGAATTTAAGATCCCAATCAAATACACAAACATGTATACTCAAATAGTGAATTTTCATTAATTAAAGTAAATGATTACAATCATAAGGCGATTGCCTTAGGACACTTCTCTCATATTACTAATAGATGTATGGCAAAGGGGGAGAAGTTTGGGTTTAAGTTGGGGAACCAAACTTATCTTTGCTAGAAACCCTAGGTTTAGGGGGAGCTAAGATTAAGGGGGAGCATGTTTGCTCCATTCTTGGCATAAGGGGAACCTTGGAGAGGTTCTTAAAAAGCCTTTATAAGTCGAATGTAGGGGGAGCTTTGGAAAAGCTTTAAAAAACCCGTGTTGAAAAAGTTCTAGCTTGGAGGACTAGGTGTGTTGAAAAGTCCTAGCTTGGAGGGCTATGTGTGAAAATTCCTAACTCGGAGGGTTAGGTGTAGGATGCCTTGGGATAGGATCCAGTTTTGCATTGCATTATTTTTGCTATCGACTACTATCTTGTTTCCTTAACTTAAATGTATTGCCAAACATCAAGAAGGGGGAGATTGTTGTGGCAATCTGTGGTCCGGAGTGACCAAGTTTTTTGATGTTTGGGCAAAGGGTTTAAGTTAGGTTTACCCTTGTGTTCTTATATGTGTATGTTGAGTGTGAAGGTTGTACAGGTTACACATATGGACTTGATTGGACGGCCTCGGTACGGTGAAGGGTGGCATGGAGACAAGCTGGAGGCTTGTGTGCACCCGAGGGACTTTGGAGAGCAGGGACGATGAGCTGATGGGCGCGGACTTCGAGGCATGCGTGAAGGATGACATGGAGGCAAGCTGGAGGCTTGCGTGCATCCGAGGGATGGGAGCCTAAGATGAAGAGGGTGCAAAGGCAACAATCGAGGCTGCGGATGAGGAGTCAGTCGAGTCGTGAGGCTACGAGTATTGTGTGATTGTACTCGGGAAATCCTAGGGTTCAAGTGCGGAGTGGAATGTACTCGGGAAGGGTAACCTTAGGTATGTGACTAGACCAGTCGACTGCCCTGAGGACAGTCGACTGGTAGGTGGCTGGTGAGTTGGCTGAGAATTTGAACGTTGGGGTGCAACGATCGAATTTCAGTGGCACCAGTCGACTGCCCTGGGGGCAGTCGACTGGTAGCGAGGGTTTCAGCCCGAGTCCTATTTTAAAAGGACTTCATGGTGGCTAAGACTCTTGACGAAACTTGCTTGGGTAAAGTGAGTTAGTAGTCTTTTGTGCCCAGATCGTGTCTGAGGTATTGTGGCAAGGTTTCTCCACCCAAAAGGAGCGACGAGGGTTAGCCGGAGGTTATCCAGGGAGTGATCCACCGACGGATTCTTGGATTAGTCACCCGACCGGGGTGGATACCAAGTAAATTCTCTGTGTTAGCGTTGTTTGTTTTCTTTATTATTGTTTCCGCTGTGCAACTAACAACGCAGGTACAAGAAAGATCTGAAAAACGCTATTCACCCCCCCTCTAGCGTACCAAAAACGATCCTACAGGGTCCTAGCGAGTGAAACTGGGTAAAGGAAACCCCGGTGAGTGAAGCCAGGTCCTAGCGAGTGAAGTTGGATGAAGGAAACCCTGGTGAGTGAAGCCAGGTCCTAGCGAGGGAAGCTAGGCTGAACAAAGTCCCGGTGAGTGAAGCTGGGCACGAAGTCTTGGTCCGGGGGACTGAGCATTGAGTGTACTGGTCAGAAAGGGCACGTGAGCTCTTTCTCCGGGACCAGAATGAGTCAGAGAAGGCAAGGGAGCCTGTTCTCTGGAATTAGGGTCGAGATGGTCGGAGCTGGATCGATCTGGAGTCCGATCAGGGAGTTGGCTCTAACTCCTGCAATTATGGATCGGTCTGGAGTCCGATCAGGGAGTTGGCACTAACTCCTGCAGTTGTGGATCGGTTTGGTGACCGATCCAGGGCGTCTGATCGTTCTGGTGAACGATCAGAAAGAGTACAGAAACCTTCTGTGTGGCTTCTGATCGTTCCGGTGAACGATAAAAAGGAGAATAGAAAGTTTAGGGATAAACCCTGATCGGTCAAGCTGACCGATCAGGGTCCTCCTGGACCGATCAGGATGGCTCCTAATCGATCCAGACGTGGCCTGATTGATCACTTGACTGATCAGGGCATAATCTGATCGGTCATGATGACCGATCAGGTTAGGGAGATGGTGGAGCTGGCGGAAATCTCAGTAAGCTGGTGGATCGGTCTGGTGACCGATCCCTAATCTTTGATCGGTCACCGTGACCGATTAGATCCTTGCTGGATCGATCAGGAGGTGACCTGATCGGTCAGAAGGGCAACTGATCGGTTCGACTGACCGATCAGTGTCTGATAACTTTAATTTGAATCGTTGTCAGACTTTCTGATTTCACTCAGATTTCGTCAGATTTATTTCTGATACTGTTGATTTCTCTTTGATTTGCTGTGCTAAGCCTCTGATGAGTGTGCAGGTAATACAGGGATGACACAAACCAAGAAGGAGGGTCAATTGACGACTTTTGCTTAGGTCAGGTTTGCTTGTTTTCTATTCGCAAGATTCAACGGCTTCTGGTGCGGGCTGGCAACTGTCTAGCGAATCTGGCGACTGACTTGAGGCTCGGCTGAAGAGGTTTCAGTGGACTGAGCCTAATAGAGGTCAGTGGATTGGTGACGGCGCTTGTTGTAGACGCGCTTGGTGAGCTGCAGACACACCTGGTGAGCTGCAGCCGCGCCTGGGATGATCTGGCGATGAGCAGAGGTTTAAGTGATGGCTAGCGAAGATGAGACAGCAACGCTGAAACTTTGCATCTTGAGAACTTTGAATTAGTGGAGAGCTTTGCGAGTCTATCAGCAAGTAGACACGAAGAGCTGAAGGTTCTTGCGTGAGAGTCTTTTTGTGCTGGGTTGAGCTCGGTGAAGTGTTCTCTTCTTTGCGTTCTTTGTGCTCACACTCTGTAAGCCTTTTCTTTGTCTCTGTGCGTTGTTTGATATCATTCTGGGACTATCTGTGGAGAGGTTTCTCCACCGAGAAGGAGACTGTGTAGTTCAGATTTTCAGGGCTTGATCTGCCGACGATCAAGGGATCGCCCACCTCACGGGCATGCCAAGGAGTAGGGACAAATTATCCCCGAACCTTGTAAATCCCTCTGTGTCTTTCTGTTTGGGTTGTTTTTATTTCTGTCTATTTGTCTTCCACTGCTAACCCTCAAGTGCAGAAAGATAAAAAAGGAGCCAAGATTTGTGTGTCTGGCTATTCACACCCCCCCTCTCTAGTCATCCAAGGTCCAACAAAGCTAAGCAAAGCACTCTCAACACTCAACCATCAAATAAGATCTACTACATGTCATCGTCTGGAGGAGGAGGAGGGTCCTGATACGTGAGATGCAACTGCTATATCATCGCGTATATCTCATCCTGTTGTCGCTGGAACCCCTGACAGAACTGTGTGAGGTCATGAACCTCCTCCTAAATGGCAGTCTGTGTCTGCTGGAAGTCCATCTTCTGCTGCTGAAAGCCGTGGAAGTCCTCCCGGAGACCGTGAACCTCAGACTGGAGCTGGGAGAACTCCTCTCGTGTAACTCCACCAGCAGGCTCCTTATTAGAACTCGAAGAGTCAGGATGCTGCCTCCAGACGAACTCCCCCTGTCTACACTCAATACCAGGCAAGGACAACTGGAGTGCACCAATCTGATCATAGTCCTTGGACAAGTGACGTACCTGACCGCTGGTCGTGCATATACCCTTAGATTCAAAGAACTCGGTCAGGACATGACAAAAGGGCATTTATATCTTCCCATTGACACGATGGGAAAAATGGACGATGGATGTAAACACATGCAGGGTGACATCAATTTCTAAACTCCTCTCTAGTAGGTACATCATGACCAAGTGAGGAAGTCGAATCATCGACCTCCCCTTGGTAACAATGGGTAAAATGCAGTCTAACACAACTTTATATAACACTTTACTAGCAGGACTCATGCGCTTGGCCTCAAAAAGGCGCTGTGTAGAAATTCAGCGTCTCCCAAAGTAATGCAAATGAATCTGGTCTAAGGTCCCACCAGGCAATATGAAAGGCTCGATAATCTTAGGAAAATATGTAAATACATTATTAGACACCCTATAACCTAGAAATGCACCTGAAACTGTGGATGAGAAGGGAATGGTGACTCCTGCCACCATGGACTCATAGAGGTCATTATCAGAATTGATCCATGTGAGGTTTGCGTAGAATTCTTTACACATGTCAATGTTTGCATCATGCTGACAATGCACCAATCGTCCTAGACCAAAATGGGTAATTATTTCAAAGATATGAGGCGCATTCTCCCAAAAGTATGCTCGATTGAGATACTGACAATTCATCAATACAAACCTATTCTCCTTAAATCTCCGTAGACACTCATCGGACCAAAATCGATGTGTCTCTGGATCTACACGCCCTTACCGGGATGACCCCTCACCCACTTTCCTCTTATGTGTCATTCTAACATATAATACAACCATGCATGTACCACAACCATCCCAAAAAGAGAGAAAACAAAGACAAAACATGCAAAATGAGATACATTAGTTCCAAATCATGAACTTAATGGAAAAATAAACTCCACAAACAATTACCGTTTCTTGGGGCGTTCCATGATGAATGGTGGTGAGAGTTGGCTCTAAAAGAGAGATTTTCCCTAACCCTAGGTGTAGATCTGAGATGGAGGAGGCTAGGAAGATGTTTTTAGGGTTTGAGAGGACCTTGAAACGCAAGGAGAGGTCGAGGAGGAGAAGATCTCGCATGGGGTGGTACGTAAAACCCTAGGTTTTGGCCACCCCCGCGTGGTTGTTCCTACTTAAAACCTCGCATACCAGTCGACTGCCCCTAGGGCAGTCGACCGTAAAACTGAACAGAGAGTTCAGTCGACTGCCCCATGGGCAGTCGACTGGTAATTTGAATTTCCCAGTTTCGAGTTTACACTAGACCAGTCGACTGATACCTACATTTTAATATTTCGCTCCTAAATTCAGAAATTGCTAATTAATTCCACAAATCCCCAAAAAATTTAAAATTTCGTGAAGAGATTTGTGGAGCCTATGTCTACTTGGGAAAAATATGTTTTCAAACAAATCTACTCCAGATCCCAAGATTTGCATGAAATTCAAGACTACCTAAATTGTGTCATTAAATCTTGTCCAAAAGTTCTAATTTCGGCCTCACCTTGATGCCTCTTCCGATACTTAATCACATTGTATTCCTAGCACCAAGTTATATGGCATTTACACATTAAAAACCTATTTTCTCCCAATATGATCCTATTTTCATCTTTTCCTTCATAAATCTCCTTTTAATGTGCCAATTCCCTAGAATTAAGACTCACCTTAGTCTTCCAAACCCTTTGGCACATTCCATAGTTCATCTAATCTCCAGGAGAAATTCTCCTAAGATCTATTGACCATGAATCCCATTTTGGCTCCTTGAGCTCTCCCTTGAGCTCCTAGCCCTAATCACTTCCTTAGATGGCTCTTTTACAATTGCAAGGTCACACCGGTGTTCCTCTGGTGCTTCTTGACCTTCAACTATCACTCTCTTAACTTTATATACCTTTTTCTTGGTCAAATCCTTCCTTTCTCCTTTAAATGGTTTTTCCTTGCCATTTTTTATCTTCCCTCTACCGTAATCACAGGACATCCTTGAATATGACTTCTTACTATCATTTGACCTCCTAGGGTGATATCCTAGACCCGACCTATCATTTCTAATATGTTGATCATTTGGTATCACATTCAATCCCTTGGACCCTCTAAAGAACCTATCTAGGTTCTTTTCTAATTTATCAAGTTTTGCTCTTAAAACTTGATTTTCCTTCTCTAAATTCCTTACCTTAGTATCACTATGTCCATTTTGATCATTCCTACATCTACCCATTTTTCTAGGCATGTGTCTTCCTTTCTTAGGGTTGATGTCTTGATCCTTAGGTCTAAAAACCCAAGATTTATCATGAAACATGGAATCTTTAGCCTTTTGGCACGCAATAGTATTTCTATTTCTATCATGATACTCGAAACCAAAATTATACATAGGCAAGCAATCATTATTATTTCTAGTATTTATAAAAGCATTGGAAGCATATGTAAAGTTAGGGATTACCTCCTTTACCCTTGTAGCTCCCCCTTGATGTGAGTTTCTTTTCTTCTCAACTATTTCCCATCTTCTTAAATACTCCATCTTCTTGAGCTCTCCTTTTCTTGGACATTGAGTGTGATAATGTCCTAGCTCCCCGCAAGTATAGCACCTAATGTGCTGCTTTTCTTTCTTTTCCCTACAACCCATATTAGATTTAAAATGAATGGTCCTGAGTTTAAGGTTTACCTCCTTCATACCTAGTGGACACTTGTCCTTGTAGTACCCCTTCGTGTTGCATCCAAAGCATATGATGTGGTCTTTGGTTCTTGCTTTGGTGGAGGTAGGAGCTTCTTCTTACTCCAGTATGGAAGTAGGTCTCTCCTCCCTCTTAATCCTTGAGGTAGTGACATCTTCCTCTACCCTTGATGAAGTGGACGACCTCTCACTTTCTTCTTCCACTTCACTTGATGAGATGAGCAATTCTTCTTCTTCTTTATCTTCTTGGACCATTGGGTTTATTTCCTTTGGCTCTTCCACTAATTTGGCTTGTGTAGAGTTCTTATGGAATTCTCTCATCTTGTTCCATAGCTCATATGCATTTTCGTATTTACCTACACCACTCAACATACTTTTAGGTAAAATATCAATTAATATACTAATTACCTTCTCATTTACCTTAGATTGGACTTGTTGCTCGTTGGTCCAATATCTAGGTCAAAGCTTCTTCCCGTGCTTATCCTTTGGAATTTCGAAGGGCTCTTCTAGCACCATTATGCATTCCCACTCTATTCCAAGCCAAGTCTTCATTCTTGTCCTCCAATAGTCAAAGTCTTCATGATCATAGGAGGGTGGAGTGTTGATATCATCCCCCAACTTGTCTTCCATCATTCTTTCCTCTAGCTTGTGCCCTTTTGGCGGTTATTCCAACAAGAGAGGACCTTCACTCTGATACCACTTGTTAGATCGTGTTCGTCTTGCTAGAGGGGGTGAATAACAACTTTCGGTTTTTCTACCTACAACGTTAGCAAGCGCAAGCAGAAATCTAATAAAACAAATGAAAACAATGCTAACGCACCTATTTATGTAATTCAGAGATAAAAACTCCTACTCCACGGCCGCCCGTAAGGTGGGTGATCCCTAATTCGTCGGTGGATGATTCCCCGAAGCACCTCCAGCTAGATCTCGTAGCTCCTTGTGGGTGGAGTAACCTCTCCACAACCTCTGGACACTATCTGAGTACAACAGGCTACTAACTCACTCTATCCAAGCAAGTTTCGCCAAGGGTAAACAGCTTAAACCGAGCTCCTTTAAATAGAGCTCGAGCTGAATATGGCCGTTGGCCAGTCGACTACCCCTGGGGCAGTCGACTGGCCGACCCTGAATTCGAATTCTCACACACTAACCTTTCAAATTCTGGCCATCCCAATCGACTGGTCCCCTTTTAAGCCTAGGGTTCCCTTCCCGAGTACATTTATCTTCGCACTCAAACCCTCCCGGCTTAGTTCCCGAATACAAACACTCACACTCGGACTCTCACGACCTGGTCGACTCTTCAATCAGCAGTCTCGATCTGTTGCCTTCACGCCCTCTTCGTCTTCGGCTCCTGTCCCTCGGATGCGCACACAAGCCCTCGGCTTGCCTCCATGCCACCCTTCACGCATGCCTCGAAGTCCATGCCCCTCGGCTCATCGTCTCTGCTATCCATGGTCTCTCAAGTGCGCACACAAGCCTCCAGCTTGCCTCCATGCCACCCTTCACCTGAAGACATCCAACCAAGTCTATGTGTACCTGCAAACCTGCACACTCACATACACATATTAGTCCAACAACAAACCCTAACTTACTCATATTGACACACACATCAAAATCATGATCCTCCAGATCATACCCGGGCCAATTACCCCAATAGTTTCCCCATCGATCTCCACTCCAAGGACATCCATCTCATTTAAATGAGCTATCATTTTGAGAACATGATCCCTCACGGGTGTTCCTTCAATCATGGTGGTCGTCATCAAGTTCCTCATTGCCTCTTGCCAAGCATCCCGATTCTGATATTCGAAGAGTTCCTTGAGATTGAATATCATGTCTTAAGCAGTGGAAAAAAGTCTGATGTTGATGTTGCAATACATTTGACATAGAAGTCAAATGTAACACTACGCCATCTCGTCTGCTTTTATCCACTTCCTATAATGTTCTTTCTCCTTTTCACCAGAATTCTCGCTAGGCTTTTTAGGACAGAACTCGAAAAGTACAAATTTGTACTCCTCAGCAGTCAAGACAATGTCCAGGTTCTGTTTCCAATCAATATAGTTAGAGTCAGTAAGTTTGTTTTCTTTCAATATTACAGCAAGTGGGTTGAAAGCCATTTTGAAATTATCCTGAGAATCACAATGACCAATACATTAGATTTCAAAAATTATTGATTCCTCAAACAATAAAATTTTAAAATCAACCAACACCTCAAATTACAGAGAATATCTATGCCACGATGGTGTGGACGTATACAAATTCTACATGCGCAAGCTTCATGAAGAGGATCTCCGAGCCGAGATAAAAAACTATTTTAATTTACATCCATCGATCCTATACTCCATGAAGGAGTGTACAATAAATCTAGATCAAAAGTAAACTAAAATGAGCGGCTAAACAATGTCGTATTTAATTATAAAAATTAAATACTAATTTAGCCTCGTCAACCCCGAGGATTCAAATAAATATTACAACCATGCACACACAATCACATACAAACATATTAAGCCATAATAGTCGGATCTTATGCCTGCAATCAAAGATCTAGCCTACGCACATCCTACTATTATCCGGCATAAAATTATACATGATAAATTGCATAAAAGTAACCGAATCCAAAACACACAAAATCGGAAACCATTGGCTCTGATACCAATTGTTGGGGCTCGATTGCACATGGAAAACCTCTCCATGTCCCCGGATTAAAATTTCATCAATTGAAACCAATCCGAATGGAGAACAATTTCCCAAACAACCAACTCATCATCGTACTAATTGATTCAAGTGACCACTTGAACAAACTTGTTGTTCAAGTCATCTAACTCGTCTAACCAATTAGTCGTGGAATAGACAATGAATGGATCACCGATTTTGTGTTTATTATCGGGGTCCATGACAATAATTAATCATACAATTAATTAAACAAGAATAAGGAACCAAAACAAGAATATATAACTCTTGTTTACCTCGCGATCTTCTATTATATGACCCAACCTCTTCTTGGGCGTCGTGTGGGTGATGATCTTCCAAGAAACGAAGTCACCAAGGCACCAATTTTCCACTTCTTTCTTGCCGCCGAAACCCTAACCTCTAGGGTTATTGCCACCGGCCACCAAAGCCTTCTTACCGCTGGCCAAAGGAGGAAGTTTCTTCCTCCTAGCTTATGCCGGCCACAAGGGATGAAGAGGAAGAGGAAAAACTTGAAGAAGAAAAGAAAACAAGTCTCTCCTTCAAGCTAAACCCAAGCCGACCACCACCCTCTTCCTCTTTACTCGCCGCCGACCAAAAGAAAGCAAGAGAAGCCTTCTTCTCCAACCGTCGGCGCCTCTTTCTTCTCCTCTAGACCAGTTGATGCCAAACACCCAAGGAAGGAGAAGAGAAGGAGATGAAGAGAAGAAGATGAAGTCTCTTCTTCTTCTTCCCTTGGCCGAATCCTTCTTCCTCCTCCAACCTGCCGGCGCCAACCCTAGGAGAGAGAAAATTATGAGAGGGAGAGAATTAGGTAATGGGTTATGGTATCCTTGGTCTCGAGACACATGAGGTATTTATAGGCTACAATAGGGACCATGAGGAGGAGTTGGGTCTTGGCCACCTAATGGATCAAGGCCCGATCCATTAATGATGATCCAATCCACTAAAGGATCCTTATTGATCTACCTCACCAACTCCCATATTTAAATATGGGCTCCGCCTATTATGTGTGCAAAATCTCCCCATGTTTAAGATATTGAATGCCCATTAATTAATTAAATTACAGACAATTTAATTAATTAATATCTAACTCCATGAGTAGTACCACTCAACCTTATCACCATGTAGGACCAAGTCCACCTGCAGGATTTCCATGATGAACTTTATGAGCTCCTCAAGGGGACATCATCAACCTGACGCATCAGGGAACGGTTTCCTTTTATAATCAATGGTACACCATATAAATAATATTATTTCCCAACATACCAGGTCTATCGATTTAACCAATAAATCTCGCCCAATGGTAAATCAAAACAATAGATATTAAGTACATGTGCCCATTATTATATCGGGATTAAGAGCATGTATACCATAATATCTGAAGTCTGATTCAATTATATAGTCAGTATAAATTGAATCACCTCTATATCGGTCCTGCTCAATACACACAAAGTGCACTAGTGTAATTCTATGGTCAAGATAAACCAATACCAAATTACACTACAACCATGTCAATTGTTTATCCAAAACCATCTAAGTTGTGAGCCTCTACTTATATTCTAAAAGGGACTGATAACATGATCTTCTATGTGACACCACACACCATGTTATCTACAATGTAAAGTATTAGACAATAGCATGTATATATCAAATATAAAATGTAAACAATGATCATGTGATTCTCATTCCAAAATGTAGATGTTCATACAAAAGCTAGGATTTTAGTATACATCCTAACACCTCCCTCCTTGGTGATGCTTCGTGCCCTAAGGGAGTAAGGAGAAGATGAGAGGAGATGAAGAGAAGGAAGTTCTTATCCTTCTTCTTCTTCCTACCAAGCCTTCTTCCTTCCCTTGCTAGGCACCACCGCAAACCCTTGGAGAGAGAGGGATTTAGAGAGAATTGAGAGGCTTAGGGTTGTGTTGGATTGCCTTGGTCTCATGACACGTGAGGTATATATAGGCTACAATAGGGACCATGAGGAGGAGTTGGGTCTTGGTCTCCTAATGGATCCAAAGCCCGATCCATTAATAATAACCCGGTCCACTAAAAGGTTATCATTGAACTACCTCACCAACCCCCATAAATAAATATGGGCTCCACCATATTATGTGTACATAATCTCCCCGTGTTTAAGATCTTGCATGTCCATTAATTAATTAGATTACTGACAATTTAATTAATTAATATATAACTCCATGAGTAGTACCGCTCAACCTTATCATCATGTCGGACCAAGTCCACCTGCAGGATTTACATGATGAACTTTATAAACTCCTTAAGGGGGCATCATCATCCTAATGCATTAGAACACGGGTTCCTTCTATAATCAATGGCACACCATGTAAATAATATTATTTCCCAATTTATCGGGCGTATTGATTTAACAAATAAATCTCGCCCACTGATAAATTAAAGAAATAGATATTAAGTACATGTGCTCGTTATTATATAGGGATTAAGAGCATGAACACCATAATATCTGAGGTCTGATTCGATTATATAGTCAGTATAAATTGAATCATCTCTATATCGGTCCTGCTCAATACACACAATGTGTACTAGTGTAATTCTATGGTCAAGATAGACCAATATCAAATTACACTACAACCATACCAATGGTTTGTCCAAAACCATCTCGGTTGTGAGCCACTATATATACTCTATAAGGGACTGATAACATGATCTTCTGTGTGGCACCTCACATCATGTTTTCTACAATGTGAGGTATTAATAGACAATAACATGTATATATCAAATATAAAATGTAAACAATGATCATGTGATTCTCATTCCAAAATGTAGATGTTCATATAAAAGCTAGGCTTTTAGTATACATCCTAACAGACTCTCCCTCGGGGATGCGGTCAAGGACGACCACCTAGGCGGGCACTGGGGTCAGTAAGGACTGAGACTGCCGAACAAGTGGCAGGGTCTCCGGAGAGATCCACTGAGGTAGCAACTATCACTCAGGGACAGGTGTTTCAGGGTGATCCAGAGGGTTAGGATCCCCACACAGTGGGGGTTCCTCCCCCAATCCCGCTAATGTTCTCTACTATTCCACCGATGGTACCAACCCCGATGTTCCCTCCAGTTACACCGGGGGCACCTACTCCTGTGATTCCCACTGTTCCACCGGTGGTAACCACTACAGTGTAGGATCGGTGCCGTCGATAGAGGGAGGGGGGGTGAATATCGACCGTGAAAATCTTTCAGTAAACTTCGTAAATCTTTCGAACGTTCTAAGATCAGAGTTAGTAGCACAGCAAAAAAGTAAAATAGAAAAAGAAAAACAATACACAAGGACACAGCGGGATTTATTTACTTGGTTCCCAACCCCCCAGGGTCAGTACGTCCAAGGCCTATGTACTCAGCGTGAGTCCACTATTGGTCTCCTTTCCATAATTTTCGGAGGTGGAGAAAACCCATCTTACAGTATATAGTTACAAGCAACAATATTGAAAGTTAAGTACGGAACAAATAAAAGCAAACCGACAAAGAATCTGAAACTCGGCCGATCTGGACCTCCGAAGTGCCGCGCAGTTCCTCCTGGAGCCTCCCAGTCATAGAGCCTCGTCTTTAGTGCATTGTCGTCGGTCAGAATGATCAGAATCACTCTTAGCAGTTGTGTTTGAAGCAGAGGGGTCAAAGCCCCTTTTATAGTGCTTCTGGGGGCGCCCTGGACGTCGGGGGCGCCCCTATAAACTCGGTCAAACCTTATCCCCGCGCCGACCTCGACGCCGCTGATAAAACCTTTGACCAGGGCACCCCGAACCTCCCGGGCACCCGCGTGAAGGCTAATCTGTGTTTTGAACTCGAAACAGCAAATATAGCTTTCAACTTGGGCGCCCCGGACCTCCCGGGCGCCCCGCTTGAAGCCTATTCTGCTTACCACAAGAGAACTGCTTTTTTCCTTCTTTGGCTTGGGCGCCCAGAACAATGGGGGCGCCCTAGATGCTTGGGGGCGCCCCCACTGATGGGGGCTCCTTGCTTCAAAGTCTCCAGCCCTGTTTTTTTTTGCCTGCTTTGTCTTCCAATCTTGGTACCTGCAAGATACACAAACACAAAGCACATATACATACAATATTAGCCTTAAGAACTTGGTTCGGACTTCGGATTTCCACAAAACCCTAGGTTGAACCGACGCAAGTTCCCACCCCCGAAAATGCACCTTTCACTTACTCCTCTCAGGAGACGGTTGCCACCCAGTCCTTCGGGTGGACTTTTGCTTAGCTTCCGATACTTCCGGACATCGAGACGCCCGAACCTTGACCCGTCTCTACTTCTATCCTTAGTCCTCGCTCAGCTAAGTTGCTCAGTCCCTCGGACCAAGACTTCATGCCCAAACCCTAAGTCCAAGACTTTGGTGCCCAACCCTCGGCTAGGTCTTCTTGCCCAGTCATCGACTAGGACTTAGTGCCCACCGTCCGAGCAGGTCTTCGGTGCCCAACCTTTTGCCAGGAATTAGTGCCCAATCCTCGACCAGGACTTCGTGCCCACCTTCCGAGCAGGTCTTAGTGCCCAGCTTCACTCACCAGGTCTTAGTGCCTAGGTTAACTAGGACTTTTCTTCTACTTTGGTTACTCCTCTTTTGCTCACCCTCCCTTGTTCTATGTATCACTGACTTAAGTGTATTATCAAACATTAAAACACTTGGAGGAGGATATCACTGATGCAACTTGCACCAACAATCTCCCCCTTTTTGATGTTTGACAATATCTTAAGTTAGATTGGTTGAAAGGGCTAACTTACTATCCTTGGGATAGAAAACAAAAAAAATGTTATAAGTTTTGAAACTACATTTTTTATCTTTGGGAGAAAAAAATTTCTAACTTAAGCGCACCTCTCCCCCTTTGTCATACATTAAAAATCACCAGAAATACTTGCGCCAACAATGAGAACATTTGGTTCTTTTTGAAAATACTTAGTATAAGTTTTTGAAAACATAGCATAAAACTAAGTACTTGAACTCAGAAAAATTAACCAATATTATTTTTTTGAGAAAATATCGTATTTTGGAAAGAATACTATGAGTTTTGAGAGGTATAAATACTTTGAAAAATGATCTATGAAACATGCAAGTATTTTTTGAAAAAACTAGATTGATCCTTGTTGGAAGATCTATGTACTTTTGAAACATATTATGCAATTTTTGACAATCTAAGTATTTAAAAAAATTATTATGCATTTTTGAAAATCTAAGTATAGGTACTTAGAAAAATATGAATTTTGAAAAATTAAGTACTTTGAAATTATTATGAATTTTGAGAAGCATAAGTACTTGACATGGTTTCTTTTCCAGTCTGACACAATCCTAGGAAACCTTGTTGACTACAAGGACAGTTTCCTAAGTGTCCTAGAAAATTCTCCAAATTCAAGGAAGTATTATTTCTGAACAGAATTTTGAAAAAAAAAATGATAGTATTTTGAAAATATATGTACGTACATTTTGAAAAATGTATGAATTTTTGAAGACATAATATTTTACTTGACTTGGTTTATTTTCCAGTCTGACATAATCATAGGAAACCTTGTTGACTACAAGGGCATTTTCCTAAGTGTCCTGAAAATTCTCCAACCCAAGTAAATATTATTTTAAAAACAACTTCATAAGCCACAAAAATTCTGAAAAATTGAATAATAGTATTTTGAAAGACTTATATTTTCAGCAAGATTTTGAAGATATAGTTCATGGAAATAAAATAATTCTTTTAATTTGACCTCTCCCTAAACTTGACCCAGTCCTGGGAAGCTTGTTGACTACAAGTACTCTTCCTCTGAGGCTTTAGGATTTGGGTCAGATTAACAAGAACTATTTAATAATTAAAAAAATAAATAAATGATTACCAAAAAAACTTTTCTGAAATTCTTCTTTTGACTCAGACTCCCCCTAAATTTGACACATCCTAGGAGTCCTTGAAGATCATGAAGTGGGCATTTCCTCTGTGTCATTAGGGTTTATCAAAGTCAAAGAAACAGGTAAATTTTTGAACATATAATTTTTACAACATAAACCTTTTTCGAAAACATAAGTGATAATGATTTAAAGCACAATTTTCGAAAAGTATGTTCAAATGGTAGTAATGTTTAAAGTGCAGTTTTCGAAAACTATTTTGAAAAAAATAAAAAGCACTCCCCCTGTACCCGATACTGTTTGACTCTATCTAAGTGCCTTAAGGAACTTTAGTGTTGTCCTAAGAGGCTTGTGTCTAATTGCGCGAGTCAAATAATTTTTAAAAAGATATAATTTTTGAAAACATGTAATATGTATATTCAATCAGACAAGCATGAATTCCATAAAAACATTATTATGTTGAAGCACTATTTTGAAAATATATTTTTAGGAAAATATTCTAGCAATTTTGAAAAATAGTTTTGAAAAATATTTTTCAATTTATTAGTCCTTAACATCTCACCCATTCTAGATGTCTCAATACAGCAAGCATGGTTGCCTTATAGGTGTATTGTGAGATGCTTGAATTATTTTTCTTAATTTATTATTAACTCTAAGATTTAATTGAAGCTTGTGTTAGATTCAAATCTGACAATAGTAAAGTGAATTTGGTTTTCAATAATCGGCTTCCAGGTCTTGGCGAGGCACTAGGCCTTCTTTGGTCGTAGCCTTATTGGATCATCAACCCTTTCCTTGACAAAGTCTTTTATTGAAAATCCATTTTCAAGTTACTTCTTGAAAGATTTTGGTCTAACTAGTTTGGGTCTTGGATCGGTAGCTTCGGCTAGTTTCGCCAAGATGGCTTCCCTAACGTACTATCATCTCACCTCCACCTAATACTAGGTTGATCAAGTTTCAATTCTTCTTTTTCCTATAGTCATTCTAAATTATGCATAAAATTTAAATATGAATGATATGTCATATATTTAAAAGAATTAGCAAATGCATGGCATGACAATTATGCATGAGTTAAACAAGTACAAAGCATTTTAATTAAGTTTCTAAAGAAGTATCAAATTCCAGATTTGATACATGTCGTGTGAACCGGCGAATATGTCAACCCACTTTGACATATTTAATTTTATTAAATTAATTATTGCGGTTTAGGCAAGATTTTAGTTTAGTTCGGGTTTATTTAATATTTGGTTGGATTAAGGATTAATTGAAGTTAACTTAATTATAAATTAATTAATTAATTGAGATTTAATTGAATTAATTTAAGTTTGAATTAATTTAGATTGAATTAATTTAAGTTTGAGTTAATTAGGATTAATTTGAATTAATTTAAGTTCGAATTAATTAAAATTTAATTTGAATTTAATTGACTTAATTAGGATTTAATTGAATTTAATTGACTTAATTAAGATTTAATTGAATTAATTTGAATTTGAATAATTAAGATTTAATTAATTTGAATTTGAATAATTAAGATTTAATTAATTTGAATTTGAATAATTAAGATTTAATTAATTTGAATTTGAATAATTAAGATTTAATTAATTTGAGTTTGAATAATTAAGATTTAATTAAATTTAATTTGAATTAATATGAATTAAGATAATTTAATTTAATTTGAATTAATTTGAATTAAGATAATTTAATTTAATTAGGATTTAATTTTGAATTAAGATAATTTAATTAGGATTTAATTTTGAATTAAGATTATTTAATTTAATTAGGATTTAATTTAATTTGAATTTAATTTGAATTTAATTTGACTTTGAATTTGAATTTAATTTAAATTTGAATTTAATTTGAATTTAATTGAATTTGAATTTAATTTGAATTTGAATTTAATTTGAATTTGAATTTAATTTGAATTTAAATTTAATTTAATTTAAATTGAATTTGAATTAAATATAATTTGAATTTGAATTTAATTTTGATTTGAATTTACTTTAAATTTAGTTAAGATTTGAATAATTAAGGTTGAAATGATTGATTAATAGTTGTGGGTTTATGTTTAGAATTTTCATTATTTCGAAAATTTCTGACTCTTCTTTATCTATCTTTTCAAGTTTTTCTAACAATTCGGACTTATTTGAACCCTTGTGAATTTTATCTACTATGGCCTTTATCTTAGATAATTCCATATCCTCCTCATTCTCAAAATTACATCTTTTAGTATCCTCAAAGTAGGAGTTATTTGGGCCACTAGTTATCCTCAGGAGAATAATAGTTGTGGGTTTTAGTTTTCAAGATTATCTATAATTAAATTATTATCTAGGAGAATTTTATCTTTATTATCCTCAGGAATATTAACAAAATTATCTTTATCCTCAGCAATAATATTTTCAGAATTAATTTCTGGATTATTCTTAGGATTTTCAAATTCGATTTCAGAGTTATACAACGGATTTTCATATTTGAATTCATAATTATCTAAAGGATTTTCAAATTTAGAATTATCCTTAAGATTTTTGAATTCAGTTTTATCCTTAAGATTTTCAAATTTGAATTCGGGATTAATTTCAGATTTAGATCCAGAATTAATTGTATCATTATCCGTAGAATTATCAGAGTTTATTTCAGATCTAAGTTCAGAATTAATTTTAGCAATTATTGAATTGGTATTAATGATTAAACAATTTATTTCTAATATTTTATCCATATTCATATTGTGTAACTTGCCATTCAAAATATCTACTTGACTATACAGTAATTCTAACTTATCAGGAAAAATATCTAAATTATTAAAAGATATTGCAGGAATTTGTAAAATTTTTGGAAAATCAATCTTATGTACCTTCGCCGAACACTGGTTCTTATAGTGTCCGTACTTCTCGCATTTGAAGCATCGTACGTGATCCTTGTTTTTCCGGACTCCTGGCGCTGGTGTCACCTTTGGCGCCGGTGGTGTAGATCGAATCTTACGAGTAGGGCACTGATTTTTATAGTGTCCTCTCTCCCTGCACGTGAAACAAATAATATGGAACTTAAAAGTGGGCATTAAAAAAAATTATACATGATTCACCCCTGGGCTCCCCCTCAACTCCTGGCGTCTTTGCTCCGTCGGCAGTTAGTCCGGTGAAGAGCGGCCTAGCTCTGATACCAATTATAGGATCGGTGCCGTCGATAGAGTGGGGTGAATATCTACCGTGAAAATCTTTCAGTAAACTTCGTAAATCTTTCGAACGTTCTAAGATCAGAGTTAGTAGCACAGCGGAAAAGTAAAATAGAAAAAGAAAAACAATACACAAGGACACAGCGGGATTTATTTACTTGGTTCCCAACCCCCAGGGTCAATACGTCCAAGGCCTATGTACTCGGCATGAGTCCAATATTGGTCTCCTTTCTAGAATTTCTGGAGGTGGAGAAAACCCGTCTTACAGTATATAGTTACAAGCAACAATATTGAAAGTTAAGTACGGAACAAATAAAAGCAAACCGAACAAGAATCTGAAACTCGGCCGATCTGGACCTCCGAAGTGCCGCGCAGTTCCTCCTGGAGCCTCCCAGTCATAGAGCCTAGTCTTTAGTGCATTGTCGTCGGTCAGAATGATGAGAATCGCTCTTAGCAGTTGTGTTTGAAGCAGAGGGGTCGAAGCCCCTTTTATATTGCTTCTGGGGGCGCCCTGGACGTCGGGGGCGCCCCTATAAACTCGGTCAAACCTTATCCCCACGCCGACCTCGCCGCCACTGATAAAACCTTTGACCAGGGCGCTTCGAACCTCCCGGGCGCCCCGCATGAAGCCTATTCTGCTTACCACACGAGAACTGCTTTATACTTCTTTGGCTTGGGCGCCCAGAACACTGGGGGCACCCTGGATGCTTGGGGGCGCCCCCACTGATGGGGGCTCCTGGCTTCAAAGTCTCCAGCCCTGTTTTTTTTGCCTGCTTTGTCTTCCAATCTTGGTACCTGCAAGATACACAAACACAAAGCACATATACATACAATATTAGCCTTAAGGACTTGGTTCGAATTTCGAATTTCCATGAAACCCTAGGTTGAACCGATGCAAGTTCCCGCCCCCGAGAATGCGCCTTTCACCTACTCCTCTCAGGAGACGGTTGCCACCCAGTCCTTCGGGTGGACTTTTGCCTAGCTTCTGATACTTCCAGTCCTCGAGACGCCCGAACCTTGACCCGTCTCTACTTCTATCCTTAGTCCTCGCTCAGCTAAGTTGCTCAGTCCCTCGGACCATGATTTCATGCCCAAACCCTAAGTCCAGGACTTCGGTGCCTAACCCTCGGCCAGGTCTTCTTGCCCAGTCCTTGACCAGGACTTAGTGCCCACCTTCCGAGCAGGTCTTCGATGCCCAGCCTTTTGCCAGGACTTAGTGCCCAGTCCTCGACCAGGACCTCATGCCCACCTTCCGAGCAGGTCTTAGTGCCCAGCTTCACTCACCAGGTCTTAGTGCCTAGGTTAACTAGGACTTTTCTTCCACTTTGGTTACTCCTCTTTTGCTCACCCTCCCTTGTTCTATGTATCACTGACTTAAGTGTATTGTCAAACATTAAAACACTTGGAGGAGGATATCACTGATGCAACTTGCACCAACATACAGTAGGTCCTACGATTCCATCTGTAGCAGATACCCCAGTGTACCCCACTATTCCTCCGGCAGGGTGGCTAGTCGTACCACCCATGGTATCTGCAATGACTTTTCCAATAGTACCATCGGTGGTACCTACCTTCCCTGTGAGCTACACCTTTGACAAATCATAGATTCCTGCCTTAGCAGTAGCCGTGAAGGACTAGTTCACTTTATTTCACAGAGGAGTGGACCCGAGCGTAGCCCACTCTTGGATTGATACTATGGAGAGCACTTTCCGCTATATAATGTCCACAGATTGGGAGAGGGCTGAGCTTGCGGCATATCACTTGCGCGATGAGGCCGCCACCTGGTGGGTTATGGAGAGCACAGTCATTGGTGAGCAACACGTCACTTGGGTTGCTTTTAGGGAGGCATTTGAGAGCCAATACTTTTCGATCGCATATCGGATGGCAAGACAACAAGAGTTTCTGAACCTCGTACAGGGGGATCGTACCGTTATGCAGTATAATGCAGAGTTCAACCGATTAGCGGAGTATTGTCCACAGCTTGTTGCAGAGGATCGGGAGCGGATGGAGCAGTTCACCCAAGGCCTTGCCGGGTATATTCAGATGCGGATGGTTAGCTTGGGTACGACGTCTTATTGAGAGGCACTGGACAAAGCCCTTGTTATCGAGATGACCTAGCTGAGGCTTTTCAGAGATAAAAAAGAAGGGTAAGCAGTCGGTTCAACAGACAACTCAACCTCAATGACAACAGAATACCGATCATAAGCGTAGTAGGGGTTAGAATTCACAAAGTACTTTCGAGGCGGGTCCCTATTCACAGAAGACAAGGCCTGCAACGGGACCTTCTTATTCCTCTCAGCAGAGCTGGGAGCAAGCCAAGGATAGGCCTCACTGTTTCCAGTGTGGATCTAGGGAGCATAGTAAAGCAGAGTGTCCAATAGGCCAAAACGTATGTTACTATTGTAAACTGCCTGGGCATCAGAGCATTGATTGCGCACTTAAAGCACAACACAAGATGGTGATGATTCCGTCACAAGGCGATCGAACAGGATAGCAAAAACCGCAGGAAGATGGTCAGAGGCAGCAGACGACACATTTATGACAGCGAGTAATACCTTCACCTATGCAAATCTACTGTATGTCGAGGCATGAGCTGTAATGACCCGGAAAATTTTCTTAATATTTTCTTTAAAATATTAAGCATTTCCAGATAATTTTCCAAAGGATCTAGAAATATTAGTACGAACCTTAGCCTAGAAATCCATGATTTTCTCATTTAAATTGAGAAACTAAGTACTCAGGGGCCTTATATGAGCTTTCTAGTGCTATGATTATGGGTGAATTTTAGGTAAAAGTTTATAGAAATATAAAGGGGTTTTAATTAGAAATATTAACATAATTATGGAGGAGTTTTTAAGGAATTTTCGAAATAATAGGAAATGAAATAAAAATAAAATAGAAAAATTAGTGCATGCAACAAGGATTGAACCTTGGACCTCTTGTACAACCATGCATGCACTAACCAATTCACCTAGCAAGGGAGTGCTATGAGGGAATGAAGTGAATCTTGGTTAAGGCTTGGGAGAAATGAAGAGTCATCAAGGGAAGAGACACCATGACTCTTCACTTACCCCCTTTAATGTAGATTAAAGGCATAAGAGGGAAGTTACCTTTCATTTCTCTCAAGTCATTTGTTTTCTCTTCTTCTTCCTCCTCTCCTAGCCGAAACCTCCTAGCTCCCTTCTCCCTTGAGAAAAGTTCACATAAGCCTCCATTTTGAAGATCTAGGGTCTCTTCCAAGGCTACAAGGGCAAGGAGAGTTCAAGTGTCAAAAGGATTTACAAGTTCCTTCTCCTTTAAGGTCTAAAAACCAAAGGTGACCCAAGGTAAAACCCTCTCACCTGTGGTATGATAGCTTTTCAAGTTCATGTCATGATCAAAGTTCTATTGGCATGATATGTTGGGAAAAATCCATGGTTAGGGCTTATGGAAGTTTCGGCCAAGCCTTGTTTGGGGCTAGAAATCATGTTAAAGACTTTCTTTATATTTACAAGTGGTTACCCATGATAGGTGAAGTATAAAAGCATGATGTTTGAAGTTTCATGGCACCCTAAGAACCCCTTAGGGTTTCGGCCACCTTCAAGTATAGGGTTAGATTTAATCTTCAACTCTCCAAGCATGCTTAGTATGTCTTGCTATGATATAGTATGGATGAAAGTAGTGATTTATATGAATTTTCTATGGGCTTGTTACCCCCATAGGTTTCGGCCAAGTCATGTACTAGGGCTAAGGCTTAGTGTTAAGTCCAATCAAGGGTTCAATTGGTCTTCCATGGCATGATATGCAAGGGATAGGATGTTAATGTTAACCTAGGCAAATTTTCTATGGATTTATATCTCCTTCAAGTTTCGGCCAAGACCCAAACCTAGGGTTTGGATTGGGTTAAGGTCTCAAGGATGCATGTTTCTAAGTTACCATGATGCTAGTAAGTAGTTAAGCATGAAGTAAGGATCTTTATGTTACAAAAATCTTAGTTTATGTGTGGTATAATATGATTTGGTATGTTAGATTTTAGGTGATGCCTTACTCATGAACATTTAGATCATACACCATGAATATATGTAATTGATGTAGGATGTAAGTTATGATAGATAGAATGATGCATGTATAATGATAAATGTTCATAATAGATGTATGGTTTATGAAGGTATATGCATGTTTTAAGGTAAATGCCATGAACCCTAGTAGTATGTTGTAACGCCCGCCCTTATATCTACTCTCGGGGCGGGGTTACGTATTATCTCAATTATATAATAATATATTTTTTTTCTATCTTCTAGCATAACATTAAAACAAATAATGCAAGGACTAAGGACTGAGCATGCTTGTTTAAACTATCAAAGTCATTCTATAACATGATAAGTTCACCAGTAATGCAACTCATAACATAATCAAGTATAAAAGACATCCAAGGGTAATCACTATCATGTCATATCAATCCTAGTCACTAACACTCATTGTCAAGGAAACATAAACATAAACATGATAAAGTAGATATAGAAATATTTCTTTCCCGAGCCACCACCCCACACATCTTCAGCCTCCTGCCTCTTCCTTTAGTTAAGTGTTCCTTACCCTTATCTGCAGCATAAGACAACACATAAACTAGTAAGCATAAAAGCTTAGTAAGGATCCTGTCCTACTCGCAAAATCCATACGAATGAATATCACATGTACACATAATAAATCATAAGCATGAGTTCATCAAAGCATACTAAACATCCAAGTTTCTAAGCATGCAGTATCAAGTACCTTACGCATACTCTTCACATATAATAAATGTTCTCAATGAATGTTTTCAAAACAATTCCATAATGGTATTACTTAAAAATACATCCATATCATATTGGGCCCAGTTGTGTACCACATGATGCGCGTTCCCTAATGAGTTGGGGTAGCGAGCCACCAATCTCATTAGAGCAGGACCCTTACGTCCTACCGGAGCCATGACCTTGTGTTAACATGCACCCCGGATTTATTTAACGACCCCCTTGCGAGTCGGGTACACAACTTACAAAGTAAAATACTTATCATGTCTTTACATATATGCTAAGGAGTACTCCGAATTCACTGCTCAAGGAACACCCACTTTTCCAGGGTGTTTCTGATCCCATAGGGACACACCTCACAACATAAGGGTGTTCTTGATCCCATACTTAGTGGAGTATCCTTTCAAGCATTTCATCATACATATCACATGCAATCTCATAAGGGTGCCCCATGGGCCATAAGACATGCTCATACATACGTCATAATTCAACCACTTAAACATACTTTAGATATGACAAGATTTGGTCACATAGATCATACTCATACCATAGGAAGTAGTAGCATGCTAACAATTAAGGTTTCAAATCAAACATTTCATTTAAACACCACATGCATATACATATAATCATCCCCAAACATAAGCATATCTCATAGGGTAGTTTACCCTTCACAAACCCTAATCTTAGGGGGTTGGCCGAAAACTCAAGGGTAGGGAAAAATTAGGGTTTTTGCATTGAACATTTACACAGACATTTATACAAACATCTTGTATACAATATCACACAATATACTAAGCATGATTATATTCTAGGATAATTCAACCCTCACTAACCCTAATTCCATGCTTTGGCCGAAACCCATACAAACCCTAAACCCTAGTTTTTGTCATCACAAAATGAAGGGACACAACATATGTGTATACCCTATGTTCCAAGGGGTCTCTTCATGTATCAAAGAGTAGCCAAAGACTCCCCTTGGGAGGTGGCCGAAACCTATACAAGAACAAAACCCTAGGTTTTGTTTACAACATTTTGAAGGATACAATATATACATATACCCTAAGTTCCAAGGGTCTACTCATGTAACAAAAAGGAACCAAGGTCTTCCCCTAAGGGGGTGGCCGAAACTTACAAAGGGTGAAACCCTAGTTTTTCTTCCCTTTTTGTTCATACCATCATGAAGAAAATCAACATACATATATACTCTAAATCTCAAAGGTCTTCTCATGTATCAAGGAGTGACCAAGGCCTTCCCCTAAGGGGGTGGCCGAAACTTACAAAGGGGAAAAAGTCCCCATTTTCGAAACAATCAAGGAGACAAACATACAATAACCATTACACTGCAGGCGAGGGGATACTTACATCCTTTCGCTTGTATTTCTCCTTCTCTTACTCCTTAGAGTACCCTTGAAGAATAAGAGGGTGAGTGTTTCCCTTGTTAGCCTTCTCTAGCACCCTTGGCCCTAGTAGAGGGCAAGAACCTTAAAGGGTTCCTTTATCCTTCCAATTCCCTAGGGTTAGAACCCTAGGGTGCACTTTTCGAAATTTGAAGTGGGGAAGAAGACTCTAGTTTTCGAAAATTGAAGTCGGGAAGAAGAAGAAGAAAGATAACTTCTTTTCCCTCTCTTATTTATACTCTTATCATGAAGAGACATGTCTCTTCGCTTCCCTAGATTTAACAAGCATGTTTCTTATTCTTTCTATAAGAAACATTGCTTGGTTCATTGGTTATGATATGATTAGTGCAACTAGGAGGTTTAAGGTTCAATCCTTGCTTCCTCCTTTCTACCTCTTCTTTTTATCACAATTTGTACTAATCCATATCAAAGCCCATTAAGCCAAGCCCATCATGAAATTTCATAGTAATAATTATGAATTCATGAATTTATAATATTTCATAATAATATTTCATGAATTTCATAATATTTCATATTCATGAATTCATACTATTTCATAATATTCCATAATAATATTCATGAATTTCATAATATTTCATATTCATAAATTCATACTATTTCATAATATTCCATAATAATATTTCATGAATTTCATAATATTTCATATTCATGAATTCATACTATTTCATAATATTCCATAATAATATTCATGAATTTCATAATATTTCATATTCATGAATTCATAATATTTCATAATAATTATAATATTTTTGGGGTGTTACATATGTGTCATGTTATATGTAGCTTACCATCCATGCTTTATGATGAATACTAGGATTATGTATGCTAGATGAAATGTATCATGTATGAAGTACATGTTTATTTATGTATTATGATCATGCAAGTTTTACGAACCAAGATAATGTTTATGGATAAAAACATGATTATGCATGTATGTCCTGTTATGTGAATAAAGAATGTTAAGTATGATTGAAGAAGACGGTTATGCCTTAAGTATGAATGATAAGTATGAATGATGAAGGCATAACGATGATATGAAATAAGTATGAATGATAAGTATGAATGACAAGTATGAATGATGAAGCATGCATGTTTATTTTTATGAATGAGGCTTGTACCGGACCGAAGTAAGGGTCCAAGGGATGGGCACCTTAAGAACGCCCCGGTTTTTGGACTACCGAAGCTGTCCACGGTTCTGGCACTACCGAAGCTGTGCAACAGGGATGGGCACCTTAAGAACGCCCCGGTTCTAGGACTACCGACTATGCTGTCCTTACCCTAGTAGGTTAAGGCTAGCTACCTCAGATTTACTTAGGGATGCGCGCTTATGATGTATGTATGTGGTACAAGCCGGGGACCCCAATGATATTATGTTTATGCTAAGCATTTAAAAGTATGATTTTAAAAACTAAGCATCCTTATGTAGTAAGTGCATTTGACTCATGCATTCATTCATGTCATGCATCGCGCCAGGGTAAGTATATTTTATGCCATGAAGAAGTATGCTTTATGTTCATGTATGCTAAGAATTATGCCATGAAGAAGTATGTTTTATGTTCATGTATGATAAGAATTATGCTATGGTAAGTATGCTTTATGTTCATGTATGATAAGAATTATGCTATGATAAGTATGTTTCATGTTCATGCATGCTAAGAATTATGCCATGAAGAAGTATGTTTTATGTTCATGTATGATAAGAATTATGCTATGATAAGTATGCTTTATGTTCATGTATGATAAGAATTATGCTATGATAAGTATGCTTTATGTTCATATATGATAAGAATTATGCTATGATAAGTATGCTTTATGTTCATGTATGCTAGGAATTATGCCAGGTATAACTATGTTTCATGTTCATGTATGTTAAGATTTATGCCATGTTAAGTAGGTTATAGATCGATGGTGATGTTAAGAATCATGCTATGTTAGTTGTCCATATGCTTATGACGTATGTCATGACTATGCTTATGTTTATGTTCGAAGTTATGTTACGTCAGATACTTGATATGTTTATGTTTAAGCGACGTATGGTTTTAGTGAGTAGGAAAGGGTTTTACTAAGCCTATGTGCTTATAGTTTTATTTTTCCTCGTACTGCAGAACAAGCAAGGGGCTATTAAGGGAAGCCGCAGGAGAGGCAAAAAGTATGTGTGTGTGTGGCAGTGACTTGGCAGAAGGATTCTTCTTATTTACATATGTCGCATGTCTCGGGTTTTGGAAACGCCTCTTTAGATTTTATGTTACGTTTATGATGGTTATGCCTGATGAATGACTTAAGACTCATGATGCTATGTTTATGGATAAGTTACTAGCTACTTATGATGATGATGAATAAGTTATGGAATGGTTAGGTCATGATGCTATGCATGTAAGTTTATGAATGACAAGTTTAGGCATGTATAGATGTTTCATGTATTAGTTGCATGGTTAAAAGTATGTTAGAAAAAAATGATTCCGCTGCATTAAGATGTTCTCTAAGTCCATGTATGTTTAGCGTAACGACGCCCCTCTCGCCACATCATAAGGTGGGGGAAAAGGTGGGCGTTACATGAGCGCATGCCTACACCAGTGGCATCTCAGTACTCCATGACGGGCTCTCATCATCAACCATACCCAGCCTACCAGCCATCAGCTTATCAGCCTCAGCAGATGGTCGAAGCTACGACCTATCAACCACAATAGATGATCAAAGCCACAGTTTATCAGCCTCAGCAGTCAGTGGGATCTCCAACACCTCAGCATATGCGGCACACCACAGCTCAGATGATTCAGCCGCAGCCTATCCAGATGATGCCACCACCAGTTCCGGAGATGGACCGGATTCATGATGTTACTAGAGAGGAGGTTCAGCGAGCCGACAGATCGACATTCTATGGTAAGTTTTAATCATTGCGTTTTCTACTAAGTTATTGATAGATACCGATAGTCTGCATTTCTTTATATATACTACAGGTATTCACAGGAATCAACGGTAGGTTGCATACGTATAGGCCACAGTCGGTATCTATGCCTCTATCATTTTAGATAGGAATGAGATTGTTTCCAATCTAGTGGATTTATAGAACGGTTCTACACTAGACGATTAGGTATTTACTATCTTAGGGTTAGTATGGTAGATAATTCGTTTAATCTGCAATCATGGTCGTGGTTGATCATGGGAGCGATCGGTTGACTTGTTACGAGTACAACCTAGTACCTCCGATTACTGAGTTGGGAAAACAGGGTAAAACCTGTCAACAATTTATTGGGGTTTAGGATCTCAGCCTTTGAGGTGTGTAGTGATGATTTTCACTCAGTATTTATACTGTATATGGAAGGTTAGTACTTGGTTAGTTTAATAGCGAAATTTGGAGGACCAAATTTTTATTAGAGGGGGAGAATGTAAAATATAATTAATTAATAATATATATATATATATATATATATAATATAATATGTATATAAATATATATGTGATTATATATAAAAATTTATATATAATCACCATAAATAGGAGTTAAAAATTGGAAGCAATCATATCGAAAATTTTGGAATAATTTTCTGAAATTTTTGGAAATATTTGCGGGGATAATTGGACGTGAGATAGATTAGTTTGGAATTATTTAAGGAAAAGTTTAAATGTTGGAATTATATATATATACTCCCTCTCTCTCACCCCATGCCCAATCCCTAATCCACCGCCGCCCTCTTCTTCTTCTTCTTCATCTTCTTCTTCTTCTTCTTCTTCTTCTTCTTCTTCTTCTGCATCTTCTGCATCTTCCCAACATCGAACCACCCTCCCTCCTCAAGCGACATGATCCGTCACCGATTCCCCTCTGATCATCTCAAGCAACCGTGAGCTCTAATCGTCATATTATCAACTTCAACCACAGCTCACCCTGATCACCTACCATCGGCCTCATCCTCTTCCCATCTTGACCACCGTGAGCACCAAAGCCGACGCCATAGGTCTTTTTTTCAGTCCTGATCAAGTCCAAGGTCGGCGACCTAGTCCTCTGTCGAGATCTACAACCAACGAACCCTACGGTATTTGCGTGGGTTCAATCCTGATCAAGTCCAAGGTCGGCGACCTAGTCCAAGGTTGCTCCAGACATATGACTGGAGATAAATTGAAGTTCACCAAACTCAAGCTCAAGAACCTAGGCTCAGTAGCATTTGGCAACAATGCTACACTCAAGGTAATTGGGTCAGGTAATATTGAGCTTAAATCTAACTTTATTATTAAGAAAGTTCTTTTGATTGAAATCTTCAATTTTAACCTGCTTAGTATAAGTCAGTTATGTGATTCTGGTTATATAGTCACTTTCAACAATTCTGACTGCCTGATTAGAAATATACAAGACTCAGAAACCATGCTTAAGGGCACTAGGAAAAATAATGTATACACTATAAACCTTCCCCTAGTATCCAAATGTATGTTAACTCAGTTAGAACAATCGAACCTCTGGCATAGGAGACTAGGACATACCAATTTAAGAACTATCTCTAAAGTCACCCAACTTGGCCTAATCAAGGGTATCCCCAAAATTAAAAATAATGAAAACCTAATATGTGAATCATGTAATCAAGGTAAACAAACCAAATCTAATCACAAATTAATTCAATCTGATCTAACTCAAACCACACTTGAGCTCCTGCACCTTGACCTATTTGATTCACATGGAGCCAAGTCACTAAGCGGGAACCGATACTGCTTAGTAATAGTTGATGATTACTCTAGGTTTACCTGGGTTAGGTTTCTAAAAACCAAAGATGAAACCTTAAAACTATTTAATGATTTCTATAAATTGATTGAAAATCAAAACGATACTAAAATTAAAAGACTTAGGAGTGACCACGGGGGAGAATTTGAAAATCAACGGTTCGAGGAATTCTGTAAGGTCAATGGGTATTTACATGAATTTTCATGTCCTAGAACCCCCCAACAAAATGGGATAGTCGAAAGAAGGAATAGAACCTTACAAGAAGCCGCTAGGGCTATGTTCAACGAATTTAGTTTAGCAAACCAATATTGGGCAGAAGCGATTAGTACAGCTTGTTACATCCAAAATAGGGTTCTGATCAACAAGCGACACAACAAAACACCCTATGAACTGTACTATCATAGGTTCCCAAATCTACACTACCTAAGGGTCTTTGGATGCAAAGTCCATATCCTAAACACCAAAGACTACTTAGGAAAATTTCAATCCAAAACAACCCTAGGTACCTTCCTAGGATACTCAACCACAAGTAGAGCCTATAGAATCTATAACAACCAAACTAAGAAAATTGAAGAAACAACTAACTTAATATTTGATGAAGAAGTTAAATCAACATCTGATAATCCAAACCTAACTTCATCAAACTCTGATCAAGAAAATAATGAACAACCTAGTGAACCTTTAATTGAAAGCTTAAACGAACTAACTATTGAACCAATTAATGAGCCAACTGAACCAATTATTGAACCAACAAATGAACCATCCCAAAGAGTCGACTCAAACAGTGAACCAAACCGATCAGCCGGACCTGAGGCTGAACCAAGTTCTAGGAGAACCAAGAAACCTAGACTTAGTCACCCAACCGATCAAATTGTGGGTGATCCAACTCTAGGGGTCAGAACTAGATCCTCCTATAGAAACCTTAGTCAAATAGCTATGATATTGAAAATAGAACCCAAAACTATAGATAAAGCCTTACCTGACCCTGATTGGATCATAGCTATGCAAGAAGAATTAGCCCAATTTGAGAGAAACCAAGTCTGGGAATTAGTGCCTAAACCTGAAGGAAAATCCATCATAGACACTAAGTGGGTCTTTAGAAATAAGCTGAACGATCAAGGTGAAATAGTTAGAAATAAAGCCCGCTTAGTAGCTAAGGGATTCAGTCAAGTAGAGGGACTAGATTACGATGAAACTTATGCCCCAGTAGCTAGACTTGAGTCCATTAGAATGTTGTTAGCCTTTGCATCCCATAAAGGATTCAAGCTATACCAAATGGATGTAAAGTCAACCTTCTTAAATGAGTTCATTAAAGAAGAAGTTTATGTAGGACAACCCCCTGGGTTTGAGGACTTAGACAAACCTGACCATGTTTACAAATTAACTAAAGCACTATATGGGTTAAAACAAGCACCTAGGGCCTGGTATGAACGTTTATCTACTTACTTAATTTCTAAAGAATTTAAACAAGGACAAATTGACTCAACATTATTCATTAAAATACTAGAAAAAGATATATTTATTGCCCAAATTTACGTAGATGACATTATCATTGGATCCACCAACACAAACTTCCTAAAAGAGTTTGTCAAAATAATGGAAAATGAATTTGAAATGAGTTTGGTTGGTGAGCTTACCTTTTTCCTAGGTCTACAAATCAAACAAACTAAAGATGGAAACTACGTCCATCAATCCAAATATGCTAAAGAGTTAATAAAGAAATTTAAAATGGATAACTCTAAAAGCATAAATACCCCTATGACAACTAATGTAAAAATAGATAGTGACCCTGATGGTAAGCCAGTAGACCTCAAACTATATAGAAGTATGATAGGTAGTCTACTTTACCTTACAGCTAGTAGACCTGACATTTTATTTGCTGTAGGGATGTGTGCTAGATACCAAACCTGTGCTAAGGAAACGCACTTAACAGCCCTAAAAAGAATACTAAGATATATAAAGGGCACCCTAAATGTAGGAATTTGGTATCCTAGAACCTCAACCTTCAATCTGTTAGGATACTCGGACTCTGACTATGCTGGTTGCAAATTAGATAGAAAAAGCACAAGTGGATGCTGCCAACTGTTAGGAAATAGCTTAGTAAGTTGGTGCAGCAGAAAACAACACTGTGTAGCCCTATCCACAACTGAAGCTGAGTATATGGCCTTAGGAGAGTGTGTAGCACAACTTTTATGGATGATGCACACTCTTAAGGACTTCCAACTCAACTACACTCAAACCCAAGTCTTTATTGACAATATAAGCTCGATCAACTTAACCAAAAATCCAATCCAACACTCCAGGACTAAACACATAGAAGTTAAACACCATTTTGTTAGAGACCATGTAGTCGGGGTGAGATAGTACTTAACCATATAGACTCAAAATCCAACTTAGCTGATATATTCACAAAACCCTTACCTGAATCTGAGTTCAGCTCACTAAGAAGGCAGTTAGGATTGTATTCTATAGAATAGATTAACTCAATTTATTTCTGCTTTATTTGATCAGTTTTCTAAAAATAGAATTTGAAAAACTATTTTACTTACTTTCAAAATCAGGTTTCATTTTCGACATAGTTTTATTATTATTTCAAAACTACCCCCTTTTAAAACTAGGGCTTTTTCGAAAATGGACTTAGCCTAGGCCCTAACCCTAGAACTGCATTCACCTATAGACTTAGAAGTCAACATCTCACAAGCACCTTAGGGTACTTTTGGTTGATAACCTAGAAAGGGTTGAGATGCTTAGGTCTTTGCCTTAATTCAAGATGCTTTAAGTCAGTGCATCTGCAGTAATTGGGGTACTAAATACAACTTTTACAGTAATCAAGTTAAGTGTCAAGTTTAGAAAATCTAACTTGAACAGAAACACTTAACTTGACTAACCCTAGCGAAAACTACTGCTTATAACAGTTAGTAAGTAGCTAAATGGGTTAGACAGGTCCCTACAAGGAAAAATTAACTGATTTGGTCTAAATCTTGGTTCAGTACAACAAAATCATACAAATTTTTTTATGAAAGTCATTTCTGTTATACAATTTAATTTTTGCAATATCTATCTGTTTTTTGATATATGGCAAAGGGGGAGAGATGGGAAAAGAGAGAGTTCAAAATTCTTTTTTCAAACTCTCAGAATGTTTTTTCAAAAAGTTAACTACTTTTCAATGTTTTTCAAAACTTTATAAGTACTTTAAGCTTAAGTTTTTCAAACTTTATAAGTACTTTAAGCGTAAGTTTTTCAAAACTTTACAAGTACTTTAAGCTTAAGCTTTTCAAAACTTTATAAGTACTTTAAGCTTAAGTTTCTCAAAACTACTTTACAAGTACTTTAAGCTTAAGTTTTTTCAAAACTTTATAAGTACTTTAAGCTTAAGTTTTTCAAAACTTTGTAAGTACTTTAAGCTTAAGTTTTTCAAAACTTTATAAGTACTTTAAGCTTAAGTTTTTCAAAACTTTGTAAGTACTTTAAGCTTAAGTTTTTCAAAACTTTGTAAGTACTTTAAGCTTATGCTTTTCAAAACTTCGATTTACTAAGTACTTAAAAGTTTTCAAACTTTTGAGTACTTTAAACTTAAAAGACTTCAAATTTTTTAAGTACTCGAAACTCATGCTTTCAAAAATTTCCTCCATGTACTTTTAAAACTTAAGATTTCAAAAGTACCTAAAATTAAGTTTTCAAAATGCAAAATCATTCTAAGTAAAGTTTTCAAACTTAGAACCCCACGATATTTTGAGAGATCTAGGGGGAGATTCCCTCCAGGGGGAGGGAACAAATTTTTATGCTTTTATTGAACTTAACTTTTTGAACTAGGGTTGCCATAAATCAAAAAGGGGGAGATTGTTGGTGCAGAAAGCACCAAACTCAAACCTGTATTTTGATAATGGCAACAGGATTCAAAAGTTAAGTATTATTTGTTATCTAACATGTCACTTGAGTGTGCAGAGTAAAAGCCCTAGCAAAGGGCTGATAGGCACCTGGCGAAGGACCGCCAGGAAATAAAGCCCTAGCAAAGGGCTGCTAGGCACCTGGCGAAGGACTGCCAAGAAACAAAGTCCTAGCGAAGGGCTGCTAGGCACTGGCGAAGGAATGCCACGGTGAAAAGCCCTAGCAAAGGATAGCTAGGCTCCAGGCGAAGGACTGTTTGGGAATGAAGCCCTAGCGAAGGACTGCTAGGCACCGGGCGAAGGACAGCTTGGCATCCAAGCCCTGGCAAAGGATCGTCAGGCAAAAGTCCAACGAAAGGAGGGTTGGCATCAGGTATATTCTCCCGAGAGGAGTAGGTGAGGACGCGTTCCCCGTAGAGGGAATAGTAGGCGTCGGTACGACCTAGGGTTCCATTTAGGAAGCCCAAAGTCAGAACCAAGACAGCTAAGGCTGTATAATCTTATATTTTACTGCTTTATGTTGTTTTTGGACTAACCCTGGATGCAGGACCAAAGGAACGAGTGTCTGCAGCTCAGAGAGCCTCAATGGAGTGAGGCAGCAGCTGAGTAGGGCGCCCTGAGTATCCAGGGGGCCCCCAAGGTAAAGATGAAACAATTGAAGCAAAAAGAGCCTCGGCTGAATAATGGCCAGGGCACCCTCAGCAACCAGGGCGCCCTCAGCGCCGCCCTTTGTCGTCCTGAGCCACCAGGGCGCCTTCAGCAGCCAAGGCGCCCCATGCCAAAGCCAGCGAAGCCGATTACATTTATCCAGCCGAGAATCCCGCACTGAAGAAGTCAAGCAGGGCGCCCCCTACGTCCAGGGCGCCCCCAGTGTCAAAACTCATCCCTATTCGAGTGGGATAGAGCTTGACCGAGTGAAGCTCGGATCGCTAGACACGTGGAGGGCGCCCCCGACGTCCAGGGCGCCCCTAGGTGCTATAAATAGCACCCCTCGACCCCAAGCTTGAATAACAACTTCCAATCAACGTTTCAACGCTCTTTGCTCTCGCGCTACGCCTCGGAATCCTTCTAACTCGAGTCGACGACGTCCCGCTGCTCCGAAAAAGTCGATCTTCCCCGGATGTTGGTAAAAAGAGCTATTTAAAGTTTACTGTACATAATTCTGTAATATTATTGTGTAAACTATTTTGCGCCATATATAGAATTGCCCAAAGTAAACGGTCAACGACCATGGGCCTTGGAGTAGGAGTCGACACAGGCTCCGAACCAAGTAAAATCGACTGTGTCTCTGTGATTGTGTTTCATTTTTATTTCCGCTGCGTACTTGCTCTAAATATTCCGAAGAAAAACGTTTACCGATATTCACCCCCCCTCTATCGGTTTTCTCGATCCAACAATGTATGTATGCTATGTTAAGAATGAAGATGATGAACGAAAATGATAACCATGGCCTAAGACAAAATGAGGTAAGCATGACATATCTTATGAATGAAAATGAAGAATGATGGTGAATGTTCATGCCTTTAAGGCATCATGATGATAAGTATGAATGATGAAATGTTAAGTATGTCTATGTCATGCTAAGGGATGGGCACCATGAGAATGTCCCGGTTCTGGATTATCGACTAAGCTGTCCACGGTTCTGGAACTACTGTAGTTGTTCCTATGATATGTCAAGTACGAATGATGAAGTATGCATATGTATTTTACTTTATGAATGAGCTTGTACCGGACCGAAGTAAGGGTCCAAGGGATGGGCACCTTAAGAACACCCCGGTTCGGGACTACCGAAGCTGTCCACGGTTCTGGCACTACCGAAGCTGTGCAACAGGGATGGGCACCTTAAGAACGCCCCGGTTCTGGGACTACCGACTATGCTGTCCTTATCCTAGTAGGTCGAGGCTAGCTACCTCGTATTTACTTAGGGATGCACGCTTATGATGTATGTATGTGGTACAAGTCGGGGACCCCAATGATGTTATGTTTATGCCAAGCATTTAAAAGTATGATTTTAAAATTAAGCATCCTTATGTAGTACATGCATTTGACTCATGCATACATCCAAGTTGTGCATCACGCCAGGGTAAGTACATTTTATTCTTATGCTATAAAGAAGTATGTTTTATGTTCATGTATGCTAAGAATTATGCCATGAAGAAGTATGTTTTATGTTCATGTATGCTAAGAATTATGCTATGATAAGTATGCCTTATGTTCATGTATGCCAAGAATTATGCCATGAAGAAGTATGTTTTATGTTCATGTATGCCCAGAATTATGCCATGTATAAGTATGTCTCATGTTCATGTATGTTAAGATTTATGCCATGCTAAGTAAGTTGTAGATCTATGGTTATGTTAGGAATCATGCTATGTAGTTGTTCATATGCTTATGTTATGTTAAGAACCATGCAATGCTTATGTTATGTTAAGAACTATGCTTATGTTATGTTAAGAACCATGCTATGCTTATGTTATGTTAAGAACCATGCTATGCTTATGTTAAGTTAAGAACCATGCTATGCTCATGTTATGTTAAGAACCATGTTATATGCTTATGTTATGTTAAGAACCGTGCCATGTTATATGCTTATGTTATGTTTAAGGATGTCATGTTATATGTTTACGTTCATGTTAAGAATTATGCAATGATAATTATGTTATGCTGCGTTTCATATGTTCATGTATGATATGACGTATGGTTTTTGTGAGTAGGAAAGGGTCTTACTAAGCCTATGTGCTTATAGTCTTATGTTCTCATACCGCAGATCAAGTATGAGGTCTTCAGCTAAGGGAAGCAGCAGGAGGGGCAAGTGGGTGTGTGTGGCAATGACTTGGCAGAAGAAAAGGAAAGATCTCATGTCTTACTCCCTTTATATGATGACCATGCAAACATGTTTAAGAATGATGCTACATGTTTAAGAATGATGCTAAGTTTATCATGTTATTATGTTTATGAATGATAGCTAAGAATGTGGCAACATGATTTAAGTTATAAGTGCATGGTTTAAACGCATGTGGATAAAGTTTAAAATTATTCCGCTACATTAAGAAGTCCACATGCGTATATGTATGTTAGCGTAACGCCCTGAAAAAGGCGGGCGTTACAGTTAGGGTTATAGGTAACATAATTTCTACCACATTCTTGAACCTATATATATACATCATAATAAGTCATAAACAATCATTCTTGAGACCCTAACTCCACCTAAACCCCAACCAAGTTGCTTGGCCGAAACTTGTAAGGAAGGGTTCTATCATTCAAGTGACATGTAAGATAGCATAAGGAAAAGAAAGACCATGCATTACCTATAAGGCCATAGGAAGCTATTAGGGCTCATGATTAGGGTTAACCCTAACTTTTATCCCTACTTCTTGGGGTTGGCCGAAACTTGCAAGGGCCATGGGTACACGGAAAAAATTCATAAAATTTCCCATTAATCATCTAACACCATCCATACCATACCATAGGAGCCATTGGAACCCATACATGAAGTAAGCCCTAACTCCTTGCCCCAAAACCCCTCTTGGACGAAACTTGTAGGGTTACAATGTGAAAATTCACATAAATCACCCTCAACCTCCCTTGTATCATGAGGATATACAAGATACATACTTGAAGGGTTAGATCCAACCCTAACCATGGAATCATGGTGGTGGCCGAAACCCTAGAGGGTCTTAGGGTACTTCAAAAATTCTCCAAATCCTATTTTATTCTTTATTCCTCATGAGAAAACATTAGAAAGCATGAGTGAGATTTTTAACATCATTTTTGAACCCAAAAGCATGGTGGCCGAAAGTTATAGGGCCAAGTTCATGGTTTTTCTCAACATAAAACCCAAACGAAACTTCATATTATGATAAACATCAAGGAGAACTATCATACCACAGGTGAGGGAGTCTTACCTTGGGTTATCTTGATTTTTCACCTTGAATATAGAGAAACCGAAAGAACTTCTTTGACCTTAGGCTACCCCTAGCCCTTGTAGCCTTGTGGAAAACCCTTAGATCTTGAAGATGAGGCCTTCTTGTGGAGCTTTTCCAAAGGGAAAATCCCCTTGTGGGTTTCGGCTAGAAGGAGGAAGGAGGAGGAAGAAGAGTGGACTTGGTGGAAGAAGGAAGAAAAGTAACTTCCATGCCACCTCTCTCATTTCCTTTATATCACATTAAGGAGGGCAAGTGAAGAGTCATGGTGTCTCTTCCCTTGATGACTCTTCATTTTCCCTAACCCTTAACCAAAAATCCACTTCATCCTCTACTAGCACTCCCTTGCTAGGTGAATTGGTTAGTACATGCATGGTGGTACACTAGGTCCAAGGTTCAATCCTTGATGCATGCATTTTATTTTTACTTCATTTTATTTTTCTTTTAATTTCGAAAATTCCCCTAAGACTCACCCATAATTATGCTAATATTCCTAATTAAAATCCATCTATATTTATATTAAATTCTACGTAAAATCCACTAATAACAATGGTACTAGAAAAGCCCATATAAGGCCCATTAGTACTTAGCTTCTCAATTTAAATGGAAAAATCATGGATAACTAAGCTAAAATTCGTACTAGTATCTCTAGATTCCTCAAACCCTATCTAGACATGATCAATATTTTAAAGAAAATATTGAGAAAATTTTCTGGGTCGTTACACTCAGTCACCCCTCTGATCAAATTGTGGGTGATCCAACCTTAGGAGTCAAAACTAGGTCTTGCTACAGAAATCTTAGTCAAATAGCACTTATCTCAAAAATTGAACCTAAGACTATAGAGGAAGCCCTACCTGATCCTGATTGGATCATAGCGATGCAAGAGGAATTAGCCCAATTTGAGAGAATCCAAGTCTGGGAGCTAGTACCTAAACCTGAGGGTAAATCTATAATAGATACTAAGTGGGTATTTAGGAACAAACTAAATGACCAAGGGGAAATAGTCAGAAACAAAGTCCGCCTAGTAGCTAAAGGGTTCAGTCAAGTCGAAGGGTTAAACTATGACGAAACCTATGCCCCAGTAGCCAGACTTGAGTCTATTAGAATGCTGTTAGCCTTTGCAGCCCATAAAGGATTCAAACTATACCAAATGGATATTAAGTCTGCCTTTCTAAATGGGTTCATCAAAGAAGAAGTCTATGTAGGGCAACCCCCCCAGCTTTGAGGACCTAGAAAAACCTGACTACGTTTTCAAACTCAATACGACACTTTATGGACTAAAACAAGCACCTAGGGCATGGTATGAATGTCTATCAACTTATCTCATTTCTAAGAAATTTATCCAAGGACAAATTGACTCAACTCATTTTGTTAAAGCCTTAGAAAATGACATTTTCATTGCCCAAATCTATGTTGACGACATAATTTTCGGATCCACCAACTCAAACTTCTTTAAAAAATTTGTAAAAATAATAGAAAATGAATTCGAAATGAGCTTAGTTGGTGAACTCAACTTCTTTCTAGGACTACAAATTAAGCAAACTAGGGATGAAAATTATGTTCATCTATCCAAATATGCTATGGAGTTAATAAAGAAATTTAAAATGGATAACTCCAAAAGCATAAGTACCCCCATGACCACAAATGCAAAAATTGATAGTGACCCTGAAGGTAAACCTGTAGATCTTAAGCTATATCGAAGTATGATTGGATGTCTAATTTACTTTACAGCTAGCAGACCTGATATCTTTTTCTCTGTAAGAATGTGTGCTAGATACCAAACTTATGCTAAGGAAACGCACTTAGCAGCCCTAAAAAGAATACTTAGATACATTAAGGGCACCCTAAATGCAGGGATTTGGTATCCTAGGACCTCAACTTTTGACTTGTCAGGATACTCTGACTTTGACTATGCTGGATGTAAACTAGATAGAAAAAGTACAAGTGGAAGCTACCAACTTTTAGGAAATAGTCTAGTCAGTTGGAGCAGTAGAAAGCAACACTGCGTAGCTCTATCTACAACCGAAGCAGAATATGTTGCTTTAGGGGAGTTTGTAGCACAACTCTTATGGATGATGCACATTCTTAAGGACTTCTAGCTTGATTACAACCCAACCCAAGTCTACATTGATAACATAAGTTCAATTAATCTAACTAAGAACCCAATCCAACACTCCAGAACAAAACATATAGAGGTTAAACATCACTTCATAAGGGATCATGTAGCCAGAGGTGAAATAGTCCTTAAGCATGTAGACTCAAAATCAAACTTAGCTGATATCTGAAGGATCGTTTAGGTATGCAGGGGGGGTGAATGCACTTTTTCGGATCTTGGATCTCTACAGAATTGTTAGCACAGCGGAAATAATATGTAAAGAAATCAAAAACAATGCTAACACTTATCGTTTACTTGGTATCCACCCAGATGGGTGACTAGTCCAAGGATCCACGCCGCGAGCACCACTTTTCACTATCGAAAAGTCTCCTTGAGGTGGAGAAATCTTTATAGCAAGATCATCCTCTTGACAGATGCAGAAATACGAGAGAGGAAGCAAGAATCACTCTTCAGACGAGCAGCACTTCGACACTGTACGAAACCGTACCATGCACGTACAAAAAGTGCTCCTTTTATAGTTGAAAAGGACAGACTCGCAGTCTGTCCAGCCCCGTACCAGTCGACTACCCCAAGGGCAGTCGACTGGCCTAGCATTAATTGCTAGCCAATGGCTAGCCAACGGCTAGTTTCGGGGTATACCAGTCGACTGCCCATGGGCCAGTCGACTGGTCTGATGCCGCAAACTTTCTGTGGGTTTTGGCAGTCGACTGCCCCAAGGCCAGTCGACTGCCCTGCCTCACAGCTCAGCTCCAGCCACTCCGGACCTTCTCCTTCGCGTGTGCCTTCAGGTCTGCTCCCTTGGCTCGCCCCATGAAGTCCTCTTCCTCTGGCTATTGTCCCTCGGAAGCGCACGCAAGCCTTCTCTTGGCTTGCCTCCATGCCACCCTTCACGTGTGCCCTTGAAGTCCACTTCCCGGTTTTCCCTTGGAGCTCTCCTCCCTCGGCTCTCGTCCCTCGGATATGTCCACCACGTGTGATTCTCCAAGTCCTGCAAACTCAATCACACACATCATATACAACACAACACTCTAACCTTAAATATATTCGCCCACACATCAAAATCATGATTTTCCAATCATTTAAGGGCCAATTGCCTCAACAATCTCCCCCTTTTTGATATGTGACAATATGTTTAAGTTAGAGATAAATAACAGCCACAGTAACAATAACAATAGTAAAAGATAGCAATTGAAAAAAGTAAGACATAGTAACCTTAAGAGGTATCCTCCCCCTTAATCTGTGTCTTCTTCCCATTTTTAATTCTAATCACAATCCAAGTTAAGTTTCCACTTAACAACAACAACATTAGAAATATAAGACATATCAGAACCTAAGAGGTACCTCCCCCTTAATCCATGTCTTCTCCCCATTTTTCATTATTCAAGGTCTAACTGAGAAAGAAAACCTTAAACCGTCAATTTCAAGTTCTAATTATAACTTAAACCACCCATTCTCCCCCTTTGACACCATCAAAATGATTGCCCCAAGCAACCAAACCCTATGTCATCAAATGTGAGAAAGTTGGATTTCTGAAATTTCTCACAGTAACTGAAAATATACGTGCCAGTCGACTGCCCATGGGGCAGTCGACTGATACGCTATCAGTCTGAATTTTTAACTTTTCTGCCGAATTTCAGAAACTCCCAGAAAATTCCAGAAAATTCCAAAAATTGTAATATTTTGCACACATTTAAAATGTTATACTCTATCAGAGAAAAATAATAAACCATATAAAATTTCAAACATGCATGACTTTTGATAAAAATCCAAATGCTTTGAAAACTACTACATTTTGTATCAAACTTTGAAACCAATTTTGCAATCATATGGCTTTTAAAAACATGGCAAAGTATGTAAAGCATAAAATGGGTTTCAAAGATTTAAAATGTCCAACTATGATCTTTGGACAAAGTGTCCATTGATTAAACACTTGCCTTCCCCATAGTTGGTCTAGTTTTCATATATTGATACTTCTAATGGTCCAACAATGTGCCACAAGCATAAGTGAACCAAATGTATCATCCTAATGGATCAAGCACCCTTTTTCAAAGCTAATAACTCCATGTTCATCCTATACTTCCACAAAACACATTCCAAGGCCTCTTCTTAAGGATGTAAATTCTGATTCGGGAAGAGGCTTGGTAAAGATGTCGGCTAGGTTCGACTTTGATTCAACATAGTGTAGTTCTATGTCTCCCCTTGCCACATGGTCTCTAATGAAGTGATGTTTCACTTTAATGTGTTTTGTTCTAGAATGGTGAACCAGATTTTTAATTAGATTGATTGTGCTTACATTATCATACACGACTTTGACCTTGGTGTAATGTAACTCATAATCCTCTAGGGTGTGCATGATCCAAAGGAGTTGGGAAACACACCCACCCATTGCCACATATTCCGCTTCCGTTGTTGATAGGGCAACACATGGTTGTTTCCTATTACTACAACAAACTAAGGAAAACCCAAGGAATTGATACCCTCCACTTGTACTCTTCCTATCTAGCTTACAACATGCATAGTCTGAGTCGGTGAATCCAATTAGATCAACACTAGGGGTTCTAGGATACCAAAGGCCGACATTGAGGGTACCTTTCACATACCTTAAGATCCTTTTAACTACAACCAAATGGGACTCTTTGACACAAGATTGGTACCTTGCACACATACCTACCGCAAAAAGTATGTCGGATCTACTAGCGGTTAGGTATAGGATGCTACCAATCATGCTCCTATATTGTTTAGAGTCTACCATTTTCCCTTCAAGGTCACTATCCATTTTCACATTGGTTCCTTTGGGTGTAGATGCTACCTTAGCATTTTCTAAACCAAATTTCTTTAACATCTCCTTAGCATATTTGGTTTGAAAAACATGTGTCCCTTCATTAGTTTGCTTAACTTGAAGTCCTAAAAAGAAGGTTAACTCTCCTACAAGACTCATCTCAAATTCATCTTCCATACACTTGATGAATTCTTGTAGGAAGTCATTATTTGTTGACCCAAAGATGATATCGTCTACATAGACTTGGGCAACAAATATGTCCTTATCCTTAGATTTTAGGAACAATGTAGGGTCAATTGTTCCTCTCCTAAACCCCTTAGACACTAGAAATGAAGAAAGCCTTTCATACCAAGCCCGGGGAGCTTGTTTCAATCCATATAAGGCTTTTCTTAATTTGAACACGTGTCTTGGATAGTTAGGGTCTTCAAACCCGGGGGGTTCTTCTACATAGACCTCTTCCTTAATGATCCCATTGAGGAATGCCGACTTCACATCCATTTGGTGGAGTGTGAAACCCATGTGAGCGGCATAGGCTAGTAGAATTCTAATTGATTCTAACCTAGCTATGGGGGCATAAGTCTCATCATAATCTAGTCCCTCAACTTGGTTAAAACCCCTAGCTACCAATCTAGCCTTGTTCCTAGTGATTTTACCTTGGTCATCTAGTTTATTCCTAAAGACCCATCTAGTGGTTACAATAGTGCAATCATTAGGCCTAGGAACTAACTCCCAAACTTCACTCCTCTCAAATTGGTTCAGCTCTTCTTGCATGGCTAAGACCTAATCAACATCTCCCAATGCTTCATCAATGGACTTGGGTTCCAATTGGGAGATTAGAGCTATTTGACTAGTTTGCTCCCTAAAGTAGGACCTAGTCCTTACTCCTTGAGTGACATCACCCACAATTTGATCCCTAAAGTAGGACCTAGTCCTTATTTTGATATGTTTTTCGTTTTCTACCCTTTTACTAAATCCTATAATGATCTCTAGTGTATCGTCCTTATGTTTCAAGAAATAGACCCATGTAAACCTAGAGAAATCATCTACTATCACTAGGCAATATTTACTCCCTACAAGTGAGGGAGTACTATGACAATCAAATAAATCTATGTGCAAAAGTTCTAAAGGTAGAGAAGTAGTGGTTAGAGTTTTACCTTTGTGTGATGGCTTTGATTGCTTACCCTCTTGGCATACATCACACAACTTGTTCTTCTCGTACATGATCCTTGGGAGCCCCTTCACCAATTCTTCCTTAGCCACTCTTGCAATGCTCCTCATGTTGACATGTCCAAGTCTCCGGTGCCACAACCATCATTCTTCTTCTTTGGACATGAAACACTTAGCAACATCGTTAATAGCATAAGTAAGATCAAGATAGTATAAATTCGCCTCTCTAAACCCTTCTAATATGATAGTACATGATTCATTATGTCTAATGATGCATTTTCTAGCATGAAATTAAACTGTAAAATCGGCATCACATAATTGACTCACGCTTAATAAATTAAACTTCATATCTTTGATTAAAAGTACCTTATGTATGGAAATGGTGGGAGATACATCAATTGTGCCCCTACCAATGATTCTCAACTTTCGACTATTCCCAAAGGAGACCGTCCCTTCTCTTAGGTAGCTAATAGTGGTGAACTTGCTCACATCCCCGGTCATGTGTCTTGAGCATCCACTATCTACTATCCACATAGTTGGGGCCTCCTTCACCTTTACCTAAACAACATGGAAAACATACTCTTTTGGTACCCATATCTTTGATCCATATTCATCATTTAGAAATCTCTTAGGTACCCATGCCTTCTTTGTGGTTCCCCTAGCCCCTAGTCTCCTAGATGCACCAATCCTATCGGTAAGTGAAACAAATGCTACCTCCTTGGTCTTAGGCCTATAACCCAACCCGGCCTTATTATACACAGCCCTTTGGCTGTTGATGATCATATCTAGGTTGCTAGATCCCACTAGAAATTTCCTAAGGGCCTTCGTGAGGTCATCTATCTGTTTCCTTAATTCCCTATTTTCATTTTCAAGGTGTGAAACATGTGAAGAGGTAGAACTAGCATGCACATCTTTAAGTTTAGTAGCTTCTACTCAAAACATGGCAATTTATTCTTTTAGATCCTTAACTTTACTTCTAGCCTTAGCTAAGTCCATGTTCGTGCTAGAAATTATTTTCACTAAAGTAGAGGAGGGTAAGTGGTATACCTCACTTACCGAAGCTTCTGACTCTGATGATGAAGTGGAGGAGCTCTCATCTTCACTACTTGAGCTTCGTTCATCGTCTGATGAGTCTGAGTGATCTTGTGTCATAAGAGCAAAGTGGGAGACTTTCTCTTCTTTCTCCTCTGAGGATGAGAGATCATCCTAGGTTGCCTTGAGGTTGGTGGCACCCTTCTCCTTTCCCTTTGATTTCTTCTTGTCACTCTTCTTCTTCTCTTCCTTCTTGTCATCCCTTTTCTTCAATTGAGGGCACTCATTCTTCATATGCCCCTCTTGATGGCAGTTGTAGCAAATTATGTCCTTGGCCTTACCCTTGCCCTTGGACCCTTTCCTTGCATAGGACTTGTTAGATAAAATTTTAAAAGCTCTACAAAATTTTCTTACCATGAAGGTCTCTTGGTCACTGTCCATAGAGGCGCTTGACTCCTCTGAGTCTGATGAAGATGAGTAGACCACCTTCTTCTTCTTCGTTTCCTTTTCTGCAACAAAAGCAATACTATTCTCTTTTGCCGAGACATTAGCTTGCTCGTTTAGTTCAAATTCACAGAAAAGATCGTCTAATTTAACTAAAGATAAGTCCCTTGATACCTTGTAAGCATCAACCATGGATGCCCACAAGGTGGTTCTCGGGAAGGTTTGTAATACATACCTGACGATGTCCCGGTTCTCGATCTTATCTCCAATCACATGGAGCTCATTTATCACTTCCTTTACCCTTCCATGTAACTGGCTGACGGTCTCGTTGCTCTTCATGGAAAGAGATTGTAGTTGGGCCACTAGCAAGTCCTTCTTGGCTCTTCTGGACTTGTTTGACCCCTCGTTCAACTCTACCAACTTGTCCCACAGTTCCTTGGCGCTCTTGAACGACCCCACCTTGTTCAGTTGCTCCTTCGAGAGCCCGCATTACAATGTGGTGGTGGCCTTGGCATTTGATTGCGCCCTCTTCATCACCTCCTTCGACCATGATCTCATTGGTGTTGGGTCTCCTCTTTCATCGACGGGCGCCTCGAAGCCATCTGCAACACTTATCCAATTTTCAATATCATTCATGAGGTAGTATTACATCCTACCTTTCCAATAGGCGAAGTCATTCCTGTCGAAGAACGGAGGTCGTGCGGTGGAGTATCCCTTTTGAAACGCCATTGAATTGCTCCGACTGACGGTTAGATCTTCCGAAACGCACCGGTTCTGATACCAACTGAAGGATCATTTAGGCGTGCAGAGGGGGGGGGTGAATGCACTTTTTCGGATCTTGGATCTCTACTAAATTGTTAGTGCAGCAGAAATAATATGTAAAGAAATAAAAAACAATGCTAACACTTATCGTTTACTTGGTATCCACCCAGATGGGTGACTAGTCCAAGGATCCACGCCGCGAGCACTACTTTTCACTATCGAAAAGTCTCCTTGAGGTGGAGAAACCTTTACAGCAAGATCTTCCTCATTACAGATGTAGAAATACGAGAGAGGAAGCAAAAATCACTCTTCAGACGAGCAGCACATCGACACTGTACGGAACCGTACCGTGCATGTACAAAAAGTGCTCCTTTTATAGGTGAAAAGGACAGACTCGTAGTCTATCTAGCCCCATACCAGTCGAATGCCCCAAGGGCAGTCGACTGGCCCAGCATTAATTGCTGGCTAACGGCTAGTAAACAGCTAGCCAACGGCTAGTTTTGGGGTATACCAGTCGACTGCCCATGGGCCAGTCGACTGGTCCGATGCCATAAACTTTTTGTGGGTTTTGGCAGTCGACTGCCCCAAGTCCAGTCGACTGCCCTGCCTCACAGTTAAACTCCAGCCACTCCGGTCCTTCTCCTTCGCGTGTGCCTTCAGGTCTGCTCCCTCGGCTCGGCCCTTGAAAGTCCTCTTCCTCTGGCTATCATCCCTCGGATGCGCACGCAAGCCTTCCCTTGGCTTGCCTCCATTGTTGGTGCAGGAAGCACCATATCGAACCTTATTTTGATATTGACAAAGGATTCAAAGTTAAGTGTTATTGTTGTCTAATATGCCCATTAAGTGTGCAGGATACAAAGCACTAGCGAAGGACTGCTAGGCACCTAGTGAAGGAATGCCAGGATACAAAGCCCTAGCGAAGGACTGCTAGGCACCTGGCGAAGGAATGCCAGGATACAAAGCCCTAGCGAAGGACTGCTAGGCAACTGGAGAAGGAATGCCAGGATACAATTCCCTAGAGAAGGACTGCAAGGCACCTGGAGAAGGAATGCCAGGATACGAAGACCTAGCGAAGGACTGCTAGGCACCAGGTGAAGGAAAGCTTGGTACTGAAGACCTGGCGAAGGACTGCCAGGCACCGGGCGAAGGACAACATGGTATCCGAGACCTAGCGAACGACCACTAGGCAAAAGTCCAATCGGAGGAGCCAGTTGGCATCAGGTATATTCTCCCGAGAGGAGTAGGTTAGGACACGTTCCCCGACGAGGGAACAGTAGGCATCGGTTCGACCTAGGGCTCCATTTTGGAGACCCAAAGTCAGAACCAAGACATCTAAGGCTGTATAAACTAACATCTTATTGCTTTATGTTGTTTTGGACTAACCCTGGATGTAGGACCAAAGGAACGAGTGTCTGTAGTTCAGAGAGCCTCAAAGGAGTGAGCCAGCAGCTGACCAGGGCGCCCAGAGTATCCCGGGCGCCCCCAAGGTGAAAACAAAACAAAGTAAAGCAAGGTGAGCTTTGGCAGCTTATGGGCGGGGCACCCCCCATGCTCCCGGGCGCCCCCAGGTGAAGCCAACGAAGCAAGCCAGTGAGAAGCCAAACGGATGAGGTTTGACCCGGATAATCCGGGCGCCCCCAGCGTCCCGGGCGCCCCCAGCGTCCCGGGCGCCCCCAGTCATGATCTGATCCTGAGTTTGAAGGGATCAGAGCTGACCGAGAAGAACTCGGATCAGCTGACACGTGGGGGGGGGCGCCCCCAGGTGGTATAAAAAGGGCCCTCGACCCCAAGGCTTCAACCTTAAATCCATTCAACGCAATCACGCTCTTCTGCTCCTGCGCTCTGCTCCAGAATGTTAGTGACATGAGAGAAGTGTCCTAAGGCAATCGCCTTATGATTGTAAAACATTTATATTAATAAATGATAATTCACTATTTGAGTATACATGCTTGTGTATTTGATTGGGATCTTAAACTCATCTACTGAATGTCCGTAATACAACTCACAGCATAAGAGAATTTGTGATGAGATCACAACTAGTGATTATCTCTAAATGCACAAATGTGAAGTATTGAAAATATCCCTAGTCGATGAATTGATAAAAACGGACACTATCAATTCTGTTGAGACTAGCATGGGTTATTCTCTAATCAGCTGATTCTCACTGGCTGGTGACATTGGGATGTCCGGAGATAAACATGGATGCTAGTTAAGGGAACTAGTTCATTGGAGTGACTAGCTGTAAGACTTCATATGGGAATCTACATGTAGATATGTCAATGAAGATCTTACTGCGGCTTAATTGCGATGTTCCTTTGACTTGCGGTGTTCAAGTCATCTTGGTCATGGAGACTTATACTTTGACATCTTAAGCAAGCATCTCCAAGGAGGTGTGGACCCAGGATGATCGGGTAAAAGCCGAAGTGCCCGAAGATGTTTGAACAGCCTACAAAGGATTCACCACTCCTTGCGAGGAGATGTATACCAAGGCCTATCGTCGGATTATTACTCAAAGCCTCTGGCCAGAGCATATCATGTTTAGAGCGAGAGTCTCTAAAATACATGAGAGTAATTAGAAATCCAAAGGACGAGTAAGACATTACTTGGGCTAGGTGTGACGTAGTCAGCCTAGTGGGGACTGACACCATTGACCGTGTCCTGAACCAAGTGGGTATAAGGTGGTGAAGGGAATGGGGCACGATTCATTAGAGCTGCTGAAGGATTTCATAATAATTTCTTCTGAGGTTAAACCGTTGATCTTTCGATTAATTGGGGATCATGATGTACTACTAGGTGCCACTCATGATCGTTCTATAATTAGTTAATTATAGACGACCAATATAAATCGAAAGCCTATTTAGTCACACGCACTACGAGTAATCCGACGGATTTTAAACGAGTTGAAAATTAGATTTTTCGATCAAGAGAAATAAGTCGAATCTGAGTTAGTCAGAGGCGCATTAGAAGCTAAAAATGGCTAAGTCTTTTGAAGGCTTTTTTTGGGCGAATTAAATGAGTTTAATTCGCGACGGTCCGGATTGGGTTTGGCCGACCAAAGAGGGTGTTAACCCCTCTTTGGTGGCCGGCCAAATAAAAGGAGAAAACCAATTTAATTGGTTTAATTAATAAAATAAATATAGCGCGATTTATTTTATAAATTATGGATAAATAAATTTATATAAAGAAATTTATATAAATAAAATTTATAGAAATTTATTCTTTTATAGAAGATTAAAATAATCCATGAGTTGGTTCATTTTAATTTTATAAAATCAATTATGAATTGATTTATCCATGATAAGGAAGTTTATAAATTTTTTATAAAATTTATTCCATAATTTAAAGAGAAGAAGAATTAGTTTTTATAAAAATTAGTTTATAATAAAGACTTGGTTTAAACGGAATTAATTCATAAGAATTTATAGGATAAATTTCTTATGGTAAATAATTAGTTTTATTATAAAGTTAGTTATAATAAAATTCATAAGAGAATTTATAGGATAAATCTCTTATGATAACTAATTTGTTTTATTATAAATTGTTTATAATAATACTAGGCTTAAAAGGAATAAGCAATAAGAAAATTTATAAGATAAATTTTTTATAACTAATTCCGTTAATTTGGTTTAGAGGGAGACTTAGCAAAAGAGTTGCTACTATATAAAGGAACCAAAGGCTAGCCCTTAATTCCAATTAATTAATTAAGAGATTAATTATTCTCTCCCTCTCTCTCTCTTAATCTCTCCTCTATTCCTCCTTCTCCTTCATTAGGGTCGGCGCCCTTCATTTGTTTAGGGCCGGCTCCCTCTTAGTTGCTAGGGCCGGCGCACCCTATCAACACCAAGTTGAAGTTGGCATGAGCAATCAAGTAGAAGGAGAACCCGAACAAGAAGAAGAAGAAGCGGATAGCGACTCCTCTCTTCTCGGAATTCGATTCCGTTACTTCATTGGTTAGTTTCCTAATTTCTCTCTTGTTCTTCTAGTTGTGCCTTCTGAGAATCTAGTAGTTCTCGTCGGCACAAAACTCGTGACTTTGCGAAGTCATCCCGAAGAGAACTCGGCGTGGACGCGAATAGAGGCGAAGCTTCCAAGGGACGCTACGGTTGGATCTCGTCCCTTTTCTTCGAGTTACGAAAGGTACAAAGTAAATTAGTTTACTTTTCTGCAAAGTTTTATTTTATGATTATGTCAACACACCATAAGGTTGCATGCTAGATACGAAGTTGAAATTATTTTTGAAATTATTTTATGCAAATTCTTCCGCTGCACGTAAAAATTTTGAATTTTACGAACTCGTATCCTTGTCGACATGCACCCGGTCCCAACAGTGGTATCAGAGCGAGGTTAGTGTTTGACTAAATCATATAATTGTTTTGTGGAAAACTTTGTCATGATCTCAATTTCGGAAAAAAATTTTCAATTATGGAAACTTTCCAATTATAATAAATTTTAGATTTCGGAATTTCTAAGTTTGGAAATCCTCATGAAATTTCGCAAACTTTTGAAACATCCTAGTTTCTAAATTTTTATAATAATTGTGAAAACTTCCCATCTTTGGAAACTTTCAAAAATTTTTTTGGAAATTTTTCTATTTTAGAAATTTTCCAATTTTGGAAATATGTAAGTTTCCTTTGTACCAGAAACTTACAATTATTCTGAAAACCAATTTTTGAAATCTCGCTATTTTGGGCACTTTCTTTCAAGAAAGTCTAGACAAATTCATGGACAGTTAACTGACAATTAAATTTGAATTGGTTTTTAAATTGACAACAAAATTCTTTATTTTGGATTGAGCCTCGGGGAGCCGTCCAATTTAAAGTTAGTTGTTGTAATTTAATTTCCCAATTTTTAATTGAAATTGTCATGTTTGATTGGATTGAGCCTCGGGGAGCCGTCCAATTGGATTTACAACAAATTACTTTTCTTTGGGTATTTGAGCCTCGGGGAGCCACCCTTAGAAAACAATTTGTTGAAATTAATTAAATCCATGAATAAAATATATTTAAGAGGTGATGCTCTTACATATTGTTGTCTCCAAAATTAATTAGGAAAATGGTTTCCTATAGAGTTTCTTAAATGAGATTTTCATGAAAATAATATGTGGTTGAATTAAGGGATTTGTCTCTTAATTTAATAAGATTTGATTTAGAGAAATCAAAGTCTTGAACATATTATTTCCAAAATTAATTATGACAATTTAGGAAATTATTTCCCAAAACAATTCCTTTAATAAAGTACGAAATTATGAGTAGGAAATCCGGTTCCTAATTTAATTCATGAGACTTGATAAATTAAGTCACATACATACTTTATTAAGGAAATCGTTAGTCATGACATAATTTTATGTCATGAATGTGCTTAAAAGAATGAGACCCAAAACTCCTTACAAAATATTAAGGCCAACACCTTCCATTAATATGGTTAGAATCGGAGTTTTGTTTCTCGCTTGGGTTGATGGACACATCCATGCCCGACTTGAACCTCAACATGTTCAAACCATGGAATTAGTTTATGAATAATATAGTTCGAGTCAGAGGTCAATCATTTGTTTTGGTTGTTGGACACATCCAAGCCTGACTAAGCGGTTGAATGAGCTCCAACCATGTTAAAACTATTTCTTGATTAATGGGTCAGCCTTAAGCTTGGAGCATCGATTTGTTGTGCCACAGCCAAGGTCGATGTAAAGAGAGGTGCAGTTGGGTGCTATGTATAATGATACATACTTGTTAATGAGTTAACAACCCAATGATTTATGCAAACATTCAATTAGTTGAAAGCATAATGTGATAGTTATATATATGTGATGTGTAATCGGTATAATTACCTACCTTCATAGATAAGAAAATCTTGATGGCCATAGCCATGGTGGATCTTATCTATGGTTGGATATCAACCTATTTGGAGATGTTCCTACGATCTCCCGAATTGATAATAAGGGTGATTCAATTTGTAAAATAAATAGGATTTAATTTATGTATGTTGATACATTCTTAATCAATCTTCTCACATAATCTCAATTTGTATTTCTAAGATAATCACTCGATCATGTCTCACCTAAAATTGCGTTCCATTTTGGACACCAATAAACTGACTGGGCCAATCTTCATGGACTGGCTTCGAAACCTGAGGATAGTCCTCAAGGCAGAAAAGCCTGCTTATGTCCTTGAAGATCAACTTCCCAAATGTCCTTCTGAAAATGCAACTCCAGACCAGTTTCCTGAGTTGCTCAACCTGCTGAAGACTGTAGAGCCTTCTGTAAAGCAGGATCAGAAGACGATACTATTAGTTGGTTCCTCAAAGAAAGGTTCTAAGAGGAAGCCCAAAGTACAGAATAAGGGAAAGAAGAAAAAAGGCCAAAAAGACTGAAAACCCCCAAAAAGACACTTGCCATCACTGTGGCAAGGAAGGTCACTGGCGAAGAAACTGCAAGATTTATCTTGAGTCCATGAAGAAGAAGGCATCCGATGCCCCATCCTCTTCAGGTATCTTCGTTATTGAATGTCACTCTATTTCCTCAAATAGCTGGGTACTTGATACTGGGTGTAGCTCACATATATGTAATGACATAAAGGGGCTAAGGAATAGAAGAAGACTCGTCAAGGGAGAAGCGAATTTGAGAGTTGGAAATGGAGCAAAGATTGCTGCTGTTGCCATCGGAACTTATTTGCTAAAGCTCCCGACTGGACGTATCTTAGAATTGGATAATTGCTATTTTGTTCCTTCGTTAATAAAGAACATTGTATCTATTTCATGTTTGAATGAAAAGGGTTACCATTTAACTTTTAGTAACAATTGTTGTTACATAACTTTAAATGGCGTTCTTTATGGATATGGAACTTTGTGCAATGACATCTACACGTTATATTTATCCAGTGACGTTTTCAATATCGAAGTTAGCAACAAACGTGCTCGAATAGATAATCGAATAGACTCCTACACTTGGCATTGCCGTCTTGGCCATGTAAGTAAGAAACGCATGACCGAATTGCACCGATGTGGAATTTTGGAATCATTTGAACCCGATTCATTTGATACATGCGAATCGTGCTTAAAAGGTAAGATAACCAAATTACCCTTTACCGGAAAAGGTAATCCAGTGGGAGAATTGCTTGGTCTAATACATACTGATGTATGTGGACCAATGTCAACTCTTGCACAAGGAGGCTATAGCTACTTCATCACCTTTATCGATGATCACTCACGATTCAGGTACGTGTTCTTGATGAAACACAAATCTGAAGCCTTTGAGAAATTCAAAGAGTTCAGAAATAAAGTAGAGAAACAGCTTGGCAAAAGTATTAAAATACTTCGATCCGATCGGGGTGGTGAATACTTAAGTCAAGAGTTTCAAGATTATCTAAGAGACAATGGGATATTATCCCAATGGACTCCGCCATATACACCACAGCATAATGGTGTATCTGAGAGGCGAAATCGAACCTTGATGGACATGGTTAGGTCGATGATGAATCATGCAACTCTACCAAAATCCTTTTGGGGTTATGCACTTAAGACAGTTGTTTATTTATTAAACAAAGTCCCGACCAAGGCAGTCTCTACTACTCCATATGAGATTTGGAATAGTAAGAAACCTCACTTAACTCACCTTAAGATATGGGGTTGTCCTGCTTTTGTGAAGCGGTTTGTATCAGACAAATTGGATGCTAAGTCTGATAAATGTCTATTTATTGGATACCCTAAGGAAACGAAGGGTTACCAATTATATCATCCCTTGGAACAAAAGATGTTTGTTTCAAGGCATGCTGTATTTCTATAAAAAGAATTTTTTTTACAAGAAAACAGTGGGAGTGGCATTGAACTTTATGAAGTTCAAGAAACTCCAATAGACATTACAGAGACACCGAGTCTAGGCTCACAACTGATAATTCATAATGATGAGCTATCAGTTGAACCTAAAACTACACCACCTCTTCGTAGGTCTGATAGGACACGCAACATTCCAGAGAGATACGGATTTCTCGTAAGTGAATCGAACGACGTGTTGCTCATTGGCGATGACGAACCTATCAGTTATGAAGATGTTCTGAAAAGTTCAGAAAGGGACAAATGGCTTGAAGCCATGAAGTCGGAAATGGATTCCATGTACGAAAATCAAGTATGGGACTTGGTTAACCCACCTGAAGGGATTAAACCCATAGGGTGCAAGTGGGTTTTCAAGAAGAAAACCGACATGGAAGGTAATGTTGTTACTTTTAAGGCTAGATTAGTGGCAAAAGGATATCGTCAGAAACAAGGAATTGATTATGACGAAACCTATTCGCCAGTAGCTATGCTTAAATCCATTCGA
>JAGFNQ010009587.1:0-108975 GCA_024364735.1 Boesenbergia rotunda
TTCCACTTCATCTAATCCACTGACCTTCTAGCTTTTACCCGTTCCCACCACATCCTGGCGTCGCCAGTGAGCAAACGAGACACATTTATTTTCTCATGCTCGGGCCAGTCTAATAACTTCCACTGTGCTCTCACTGTCTTGAGCCAGGCCTGGGCGTCCCAGGGCTCGCAGGTGCCAGAGAACTTTTCCGGCTTCAGTCTCTGCCACTGAATCAGATAGGCCTCCTGTCGGACCCTCGGGCCGGAGTGTCCGGGGGTGCCTTGCAGTTGGAGGCTCAGTAGGTATCACATTCTGACTTCCTTGCGGGGTTGCAGTGTTCCCCTGCTGGGTCAGGGTGTTTATGATCTGCTGTTGTTCAGTACCTGACGCTGCAGGTCGTAATCACTTGCATCATATCAGGTGGAGGTACTGTCTCATTACCCCGATTGCTACGTCCTCTAGCCATATCTATCAGGTGATAAATACTATATAAGAATTAATGCTACTTTCTTGTTATGCAAGCATAAATCATCTCTATATATATCATTACTGTACATGAAATAAAGTAAAGCGAGGTTAGGATCTCTTACTTGGAAGCGGCAGGATGAAGCTTTGATGTGTGTGTGTAGTGGGGAAGGCAGACCTGCTCTGATACCAACCTGTAACGCCCGCCCTTCTCACACTAGGACAGGGTAACGCGAACATAATTTTCGTTTTAGTGGAAGCGTTTGAAACTTGAAACTTGAACATGTAAGCATGAAACCTTTTAAACATCTTAGACATTGAGGAGAGCATGCTAGGTACCTTTACATTCTTACTTGCATAATAGAACATGCCACATAGCCATTTCTTAAGACAGAGTAGTAAGTATGAGGAAGGATAACATAATACTAAAGTTCTTTAGTAAGTCTTAACTAAGTACTTAGCATATGAGCGAGAGTGAGCATGAAATATCCATATGAGTCTAAATATCAGCAAGTAGCAACTTAGTAAGTATGTTTCAATATTTAACAAGCAAAACTCAGCATATGCATAAACTAAACAAAACATGAGTAGATCTTCTTCCACCATGCCACCACCACACACATCTTTGCCCCTCCTGCTGCTCCCTTTAGTTTAGTCATTCCTTACCCTTTTCTGCAGTACAAGGGAAACATGGAAACCATAAGCATATAGCTTAGTAAGATCCCTTCCTACTCACAAAATCATACGTTCCATCAATTAGAGAAAGCATCACGTCATAATAGTGCATAGCATTAAAACACTTACTTAACATAGCATAAGGGAGCATATGTACTTATCATAAGAAGCATACTTGAACTTAACATAATTCACCTTTATAGCATAATAGTCATATAGTCATTACAAAAATGCGAATGCAAGATGCTCTTTTAAAACCATGCATAGGATGAGTTCATGCATATGCTTTTCTTAAAATCATACATATAGGTACTTAAACATACATCCATCATCATTTGGGGGATCCCGGCTTGTACCACTTACATACATACATAATGCGCGCATCCCTAATAGGCCGAGGTAGCTAGTCTCTAACCTACTAGGGAAACTAGGTCCGTTCATAGTCCGTCGACCTAGGGGCGTCTCGGGAGCCCATCCCCTTAATAGGTCCGTTCATAGTCCGTCGACCTAGGGGCGTCTCGGGAGCCCATCCCCTTACTAGGTCCGTTCATAGTCCGTCGACCTAGGGGCGTCTCGGGAGCCCATCCCTTTACTAGGTCCTTTCATAGTCCGTCGACCTAGGGGCTGCATCCGGAGCCCACCCGTGGACCTTGCTAGGATCCGGTACAAGCCATACAAAGTAAAATAGCATACATGGATTTTATCATATCATAAGCATAGCACATTCTTGTTTCTTACTAGGTTCGTTCATAGTCCGTTGACCTAGGGGTTGCATAACACATTATTATCATATCATAAGCAGATCATCATAACCTATCACATCATTGTCATATCATGAGCATGGCATACCTCTTATCTTATCATGAAGAGTGCTCTTAGTCCCGACTTACAGGGAAGCATCTCTTAGGCATTTCATCATACATAAGCCATGCATAACATAAGGGTGCATAAAGAGCTTAAACATAGACATGTACATCATGATTCTTAGAGCATGAAAAAGCATGGGAGAAGACATGTTATCACCTATACTACTTATAGCATATCATGGGCATCCTTAGCGTGCCTAATTGGGGTTGTAGCTTCCCCCTTAGCCCAAATTCTTATTTAATCAGAAAATTCCAGCATATAAACTCTAAGTTTAGAGCATGATAAACCATGAAAAACATTACACTAACATCATACATTAAGGTAGGCATCATAGAGGAGACATTAGAAGGCATGTTGGGGTTGTTACCCCTTCTTAAGTCCTACTTATCATTCTTTACAGAAAATTCCAGCATACATACCTTAGTTTCCAAGCATGTTAAAATCATGAATAAACATCATATTAACATCATTAAGTGCATAGCATGTCATGGAGATCATTCATAAGCATAGTTGGGAAATATTACATGCAACCTCATCATACAATGTAATATATATTATAGGGAAGGACATTTGCATGCTTATGGGGAGTTTTGGACTTTACAAGTCCAAGAGTCTTATCTTAGCCGAAATTCACATCAACCATATCCTAGGTTTTTTTTTTACAACATAATCCATGAATAACACCATATTTACATCACATATCATCTTATATATCATAGGGAGGGTCATTATCAAGCATACTAGGAGTTTAAACCTCTCTAAGCCCTAAAAGAGGTCCTTGGCCGAAAATTCCAGCAAGCCTACTCCGGGTTTTTGGGGGCTTAAGGACAAGGAAAACATCATATTATCATCATCTATTTAGTCACACATCATGAGGAAAAACATATGCAAGTATAGGAGTAGTTTAAACCCTCGCAAGTCCTAAAACCTTCTTGGCCGAAAACATCAAGAGCTTCATCCTATGTTTAAACCATTTTAGGCACTCGAAACTATTGTAATGCAGGTGAGGGGATTACTTACATCCTCTCGCTTGAATCTCCACCAAGAAGTCCTTGAAGAGGACGAGAGGAGAGCCCTTCTTGCGCTTCTTTTCCTTAGCCTTGCTTTAGTAGAAGGTAGTCTCTCTATAGGGCCCTCTTGGGAGTTTTTCTTATGGAGGAAACCTAGGGTTGGAGTTTCGAAAATTTGAGAAGGGGAGGGGAGAGTTTTCGGTTTTGAAGAGGGAAGAGTGAGGAAGAAGAAGAGAGGAAGTTATTCCAACTTCTCCTTCTCTTATTTATACTTTTCTCATGAAGAGACATGTCTCTTCACTTCCCTATCTTTAACAAGCATGTTTCTTATTCTCTCAACATGAAACATGGCTTGGTGTGTTGGTTATGACATGATTAGTGCAACTAGGAGGTTCAAGGTTCAATCCTTGCTTCCTCCTTTCTACATCTTCTTTTTATCACATTTTGCACTAATTCATATCAAAGCCCATTAAGCCAAGCCCATCATGAAATTTCATAATAATGATAATGTTTCATGAATTTATAATATTTCATAATAATGATAATGTTTCATGAATTCATAATATTTCATAATAATAATAATGTTTCATGAATTCATAATATTTCATATGGAAAAATTTTGGGGTGTTACAGCTATGCTCAACGAATTTAATCTAGCAAACCAATTTTGGGCAGAAGCAATTAGTACGGCTTGTTATGTCCAAAATAGGGTTTTGATTAACAAGCGACACAACAAAACTCCCTATGAACTGTACTACCATAGATTTCCAAACCTACACTACCTAAGGGTCTTTGGATGCAAAGTCCATATCCTAAACACCAAAGACTATTTAGGAAAATTTCAGTCTAAGTCAAACCCAGGTATCTTCCTAGGATACTCAACTACAAGTAGAGCCTATAGAGTTTACAACAAACAAACTAAGAAAATTGAAGAAACAATAAACTTAATTTTTGATGAAGAAATCAACTCAACATCTAATAATCCAGATTTAACTTCATCAAACTCTGACCAAGAAAATAATGATCAAACTATTGAACCCTTAATTGAACCCTTAAACGAACTAACCATTGAACCAATTAATGAGTCAACTGAACCAAGTATCGAACCAACAAATGAACCCGCCCAAAGAGTTGAATCAAATAGTGAACCAAACCGACCGACCGTACCTGAGGCTGAACCAAGCTCCAGAAGAACCAAGAAACCCAGACTCAGTCACCCAACCGATCAAATTGTGGGTGATCCAACTCTAGGAGTCAGGACTAGATCCTCCTATAGAAACCTTAGTCAAATAGCTATGATATCGAAAATAGAACCTATAACTATAGATGAAGCTCTACCTGATCCGGATTGGATCATAGCTATGCAAGAAGAGTTAGCCCAATTTGAGATGAACCAAATCTGGGAACTAGTGCCTAAACCTGAGAGCAAATCCGTCATTGACACTAAGTGGGTCTTTAGGAATAAGTTGAATGATCAAGCAGAAATAGTCAAAAATAAAGCCCGCTTAGTAGCAAAGGGTTTCAGCCAAGTAGAGGGATTAGACTACGATGAAACATATGCCCCAGTAGCTAGACTTGAGTCCATTAGAATGTTGTTAGCCTTTGCATCCCATAAAGGATTTAAATTATATCAAATGGATGTAAAGTCAGCCTTTTTAAATGGATTCATTAAAGAAGAAGTTTATGTAGGACAACCCCCAGGGTTTGAGGACTTAGACAAACCTAACCACGTTTACAAACTAACCAAAGCACTATATGGGCTAAAACAAGCACCTAGGGCCTGGTATGAACGGTTATCAACTTATTTAACTTCTAAAGAATTTAAACAAGGCCAAATTGACTCAACTTTATTTATTAAAACTCTAGAAAAAGATATATTTATTGCCCAAATTTACGTAGATGACATAATCTTTGGATCCACCAACACAAACTTCCTAAAAGAGTTTGTCAAAATAATAGAAAATGAATTTGAAATGAGCTTAGTTGGTGAGCTTAACTTTTTCCTAGGCTTACAAATTAAATAAACTAGGGATGGTAACTACGTTCATCAATTCAAATATGCTAAAGAATTAATAAAGAAATTTAAAATGGATAACTCTAAAAGTATAAGTACCCCCATGGCCACTAATGTAAAAATAGATAGTGACCCTGATGGTAAACCAGTGGACCTTAAACTCTATAGGAGTATGATAGGTAGCCTACTGTACCTTACAGCCAGCAGACCTGATAATTCTTTTTGCTATAGGGATGTGTGCTAGATACCAAACCTGTGCTAAGGAAACACACTTAGCAGCCCTAAAAAGAATACTAAGATATGTAAAGGGCACCCTAAATGTAGGGATTTGGTATCCTAGGACCTCAACTTTTGATTTGACAGGATACTCAGATTCTGACTATGCTGGCTGTAAATTAGATAGAAAGAGCACAAGTGGAAGCTGCCAACTGTTAGGTCAGAGTCTAGTCAGTTGGTGCAGCAGAAAACAACACTGTGTAGCTCTATCCACACCTGAAGCTGAGTATGTGGCCATAGGAGAGTGTGTTGCTCAACATTTATGGATGATGCATACACTTAAGGACTTCCAGCTCAACTACACCCAAACTCAAGTATTTATTGACAATATAAGTTTAATTAATTTAACTAAGAACCTAATCCAACACTCCAGAACCAAACATATAGAAGTCAAACATTATTTTGTAAGAGACCATGTAGCCAGGGGTGAAATAGTACTTAAGTATATTGACTCTAAATCCAACTTAGCTGATATATTCACAAAACCATTACCTGAATCTGAGTTCAACTCACTAAGAAGGCAGTTAGGATTGTGCTCTGTAGAATAGATTAATTTTTTTTTCTGCTCTACTTGATTTAAAAATTTGTTTCTAAAAATAGAATTTGAAAAACTGTTTTACTTAATTTCAAAATCAGTTTTCATTTTCGACTTAGTTTTATTTTTATTTCAAAACAACCCCCTTTCAAAACTAGGGCTTTTTTAAAAATGGACTTAGCCTAGGCCCTAACCCTAGAACTGCATGCACCTATAGACTTAGAAGCCAGCATCTCACAAGCACCTTAGGGTACTTTTGGTTGATAACCTAGAAAGGGTTGAGATGCTTAGGGTTTTGCCTTAATTCAAGATGCTTTAAGTCAGTGCATCTGCAGTAATTGGGGCACTAAATACAACTTACACAGCAATCAAGTTGAGTGTCAAGTTTAGAAAATCTAACTTGAACAGAAACACTTAACTTGACTAACCCTAGCAAAAACTACTGTTTCTCACAGTTAGTAAGTAGCTAATTGGGTTAGACAGGTCCCTACAGAGAAAATTGACTGATTTAAATTTAAGTCTAATTATGAATTGGTTCAGTACAGCAAAATCTTATTTATTTCCTTTATGCAATCTTATTTCTGCTATATTTATCTGTTTTGATATATGACAAAAGGGGAGAGATAGGAAAGGAAAGAGTAAAATTAATTTTACTTATTCAAAAAGTTTACAAAAATTATTTTTACTTATTCAAAAAGTTTTCAAAAAGTAATTTTCTTTATTCAAAAAGGTTTTAAAAAATTTTCTTATCCTTTATTCAAAAACTTTCAAAAATACTTAAACTTTTCAAAATTGACTAAAGTACTTAAGTTCTTAAACCTTTCAAAATTTTTACTTAAGCTTTCAAAATTTTGCTAAGTACTCAAGCCCTTCAAAATTTTCTTACTTAAGCTTGTCAAAAATTTTTAACTTCTATAAGTACTTTAAGCATAAGTTTTTCAAAACTGTATAAGTACAATGTTACTAAGTACTTAGGTTTTTCAAATTTATTAAGTACTTAAGTTTTCCAAATGTACTTTATTTATTAAGTACTTAAGTTTTCCAAATGTACTTTGTTTATTAAGTACTTAAGTTTTCCAAATGTACTTTATTTATTAAGTACTTAAGTTTTCCAAATCTACTAAAGTATTTCAAAGCCTACTAAGTACTTAAGCTAACACTTTCAAAACTTTTGAGTACTTTAAAACTTAAAGCTTCAAACTTTTTAAGTACTCTAAAATCATGCTTCAAAAACTCTCCTATGTACTTTTAACTTAAGTTATTAAAAGATTTCTAAGTACCTAAAACTTAAGTTTTCAAAGTACAAGTAATTTTTTTTAACCCCATGAATTTTTGAAAAATCTAGGGGGAGATTTCTTCCAGGGGGAGGGAACAAAATTTAACCCTTTCATGTTTGCTTAAACTTAACTTTTTGAACTAGGGTTGCCATAAATCAAAAAGGGGGAGATTGTTGGTGCAGAATGCACCCAAGTCAAACCTGTGTTTTGATAATGGCAACAGAGGTCAAAAGTTAAGTCTTACTAGTTTTCTAACAAGTGACTCTAGTGGGCAGGAAAAGTTCTAGTGAAGGACTGCTAGGCACTGGCAGGGGAATGCCAGGGTAAAAAGCCCTAGCGAAGGACTGCTAGGCACTGGCGAAGGAATGCCAGAGTCAAAAGCCCTAGCGAAGGACTGCTAGGCGCCAGGCGAAGGACAGCCTGGGACTGAAGCCCTAACGAAGGGCAGCTCGGCATCCAAGACCTGACAAAGGACCGTCAGGCAAAAGTCCAACCAGAGGAACGGTTGGCATCAGGTAAATTCTCCCGAGAGGAGTAGGTGAGGACGCGTTCCCCGTCGAGGGAACAGTAGGCGTCGGTTCGACCTAGGGCGCTATTTTGGAGACCAAAGTTAGAACCAAGACAGCTAAGGCTGTATAAACTAACCACTTAATGTTTTGTTGTGTTTTGGACTAACCCTGGATGCAGGACCGAAGAAACCAGTGTCTGCAGCTCAGAGTGCCTCAAAGGAGTGAGGCAACAGCTGACCAGGGCACCCGGAGTGTCTCGGGCGCCCCCAAGGTGAACACAAAACACACAAGTAAAAAGCACGCTTCGACAGTACATCTTGCGGGCGCCCCAGTGCTCCCGGGCGCCCCCGCTGCTCCCGAGCGCCCCCTGCGCTGCGGGCGCCCCCAGGGCAGGCTACCGAAGCTCCCTTCGAAGCCAAGCAGATAACGCTTTGACCCGGTCAATCCGGGCGCCCCGAGCACTCCGGGCGCCCCGGTCAAAGCGGATCCCAAAGATAAGGGGATCAGACGCTGACCGAGACTTTGGCGGATCAAAGGCCACGTGGGGGGCGCCCCCGACGTCCCGGGCGCCCCCAGGCCCTATATAAAGGGCCCTCGACCCCAAGCTTCAAAAACACTTCCAATCAACGCTTCTACGATCTTCCGCTCTCACGCATTGCTCCGGAAACTGCCCAACTCGAGCTGACGATGTCCTACTGCTCCAAAAAGGTCAATCTACTCGGACGTCGGTAAAGAAGAGTGATTTTCAATTTGCTGCACTTACTCTGTAATCAATATTTGTAAATTATTTTTGCGCCTATATAGAATTGCCCAAAGTAAACGGTCAACGTCCGTGGGCCTTGGAGTAGGAGTCGACCCAGGCTCTGAACCAAGTAAAACCTCCCGTGTTTGCGTTGTGTGTTTTTAACTTCCGCTGTGCAACTTCTCTTAGTTTTCAAATCCGAAAGTTTTTCGATATTCACCCCCCCCTCTATTGGTTTTCTCGATCCAACAAGTACATCCAAGGCCTATGCACGGGAATGTCCGTCCACTATTGGTCTCCTTCTCGGACTTTCCGGAGGTGGAGAAACCCGACTTACAGTGCAAGTTTACAATCAAAATATAAGTAAAATTAAGTGCGTAATAGTAAACTCAAACCGAACAAGCAAGATCTGAAACTCGGCCGATCTGGACCTCTGATGTGCCGCGCACTTTCTCCTGGAGCCTCCCGGTCGTAGAGCCTCGTTTCTGGCGCATTTTCATCAGATAGAATGTTAGGAATGGTTCTTGGAAGTCGTGTCAGAAGTAGAGGGGTCGAAGCCCCTTATATAGGCATCCTGGGGGCGCCCTGGACGCTAGGGGCGCCCCGGAAGACTCGGTTAAACTTTATCCCAGCGCCTACCTCGCCGCAGCTGATTACAACTTTGACCAGGGTGCCCCGGATGCTTCGGGCGTCCCCGTGAGGGCTTATCCTATGTTCTGACTTCGAAACAGCAAAACAGCTTTGAATCCGGGTGCCCCGGACGCTCCGGGCGCCCCGATTGACACCTGTTCTGCCTGCTTCACCATAACATGCATTTTTACCTTTGGCTGGGGGCGCCCCCACTGTTGGGGGCGCCCTGGTTGCATGGGGGTGCCCCCAATGATGGGGGCGCCGTGCTTAAAGCCTGCAAGAGGAGTTTTTTTAACTGGTTTACCTGCTTTGTCTCCGGTTCTTGATACCTGCAAGATACAAAAACACAAAGCATAGATACATATAATGTTAGCCTTAAGGACATGGTTCGGACTTTGGATTTGCACGAAACCCTAGTTCTAACCGGCACGAGTTCCTATCCCCGAGAACTTGCCCTTCACCTACTCCTTTAAGGAGACGGTTGCTACCCAGCCCTTCGGGTGGACTTTTGCTTAGCTTCCGATACTTTCGGACCTCGAGACGCCCAAACCCTGGCCCATCTCTACTCCTGCCCTTAGTCATCGCTCAGCTAAGTTTCTTAGTCCCTCGGACCAAGACTTCATTCCCTAGCAATCCTTCGCCAGGTGCCTAGCCGTCCTTCGCTAGGTCTTCTATTCCTAGCAGCCCTTCGCTAGGCACCTAGCAGCCCTTCGCTAGGCGCCTAGCAGCCCTTCGCTAGGTGCCTAGCAGCCCTTCGCTAGGTCTTCTATGCCTAGCAGCCCTTCGCTAGGTGCCTAGCAGCCCTTCACTAGGTCTTGGGGTTTCGATACCTAGCAGCCCTTCGCTAGGTGCCTAACAGCCCTTCGTTAGGTCTTAGGGTTTCAATACCTAGCAGTCCTTCGCTAGGTGCCTAACAGCCCTTCGCTAGGTCTTTAGGGTTCCGATGCCTAGATTAACTAGGACTTTTCTTCAGCTTTGGTTACTTCACTTTTGCTCCCCTTTGTCTATTCATTGTATCATTGACTTAAGTGTATTGTCAAACATTAAAACACTTAAAGGAGAACATCATTGATACAACTTGCACCAACAATCTCCCCCTTTTTGATGTTTGACAATAACTTAAGTTAGATTGGTTTAAGGGGCTAACTTATCATCTTTGGGATTAAACTAAAGCGTGACCTAACCTTAGTTTTGAAAAAAAAAATATTTTGATCAAATGGTCCTTTGGTAAGAGTCCAAAAAAAATTTCTATCTTAAGCACACCTCTTCCCCTTTGTCATACATCAAAATAAACAGAAATACTTGCACCAACAATGAGAGTACTTAGTATAAAATTTTGAAAGCATAGTATAAAACTAATGCTTAGTATACTTTGCCGGATTTTTGAAAGTACAAATATTTTGAAAGATGATCTTTGAAGCATGCAAGTACTTTTGAGAGAATAGATTGAGCAGTTTTGAAAAATACATATTTTTGAAGAAGGATCAGAAAAATAATAAGTAATGTTTGAAAAATTAATATTTGACTTCACTTGGTTAATTTTCCGGTCTGACACTATCCTGGGAACCATTGTTGACTACAAGGACATTTTCCTAAGTGTCCTGGGAATTTTCCAACCCAAGTAAATATTATTAAAAAAATTCATAAGTCACAAAATAATAGGATGTAAGTTAATTTTGAAAAATGTAAAGATTTAAAGTGATAATACTTGATTTGGTTTATCTTCCAGTCTGACACAATTATAGGAAACCCTGTTGACTACAAGGACATTTTCCTAAGTGTCTTGGAAGATTTATCAAACTCAAGATATTATTTCAAATTGATCAAAATCAGATAATAGTAATTTTTTTGTTTTAATTGATAGTATTTTAAAATAATACTTATGTTTTCAACAGGATTTGAAAGATACCGTGCATGAAAACATTTGAAATATTCAATAATTCTTTTAATTTGACCTCCCCCTAAACTTGGCCTGTCCTGGGAAGCTTGTTGACCACAAGTACTCTTCCTCTGAGTCTTAAGGTTTGATTCAAACCAAAGGAATTGTCTAATAATTTCAAAACAATTAATTAAAAGAAAATTATTTCAGAAGTTTGATTTATACTCCCCCTAAAGTTGACACATCCTAAGAGTCCTTGTAGATTGTGAAGTGGAACCTTCCTCTGTGTCTTTAGGGTTTATCAAAATCAAACAAGACAGATAAATTTTACAACATAAAATTTTTTTTTCCGAAAAACATAAGTGATAACGATTTAAAGCTCAGTTTTCGAAAAGTGTTTTCAAATAATAGTAATTTTTACAGTATAGTTTTCGAAAGCCAAAAAAAAAATCACTCCCCCTGTATCCGATACCGTTTGACTCAATCTAAGTGCCTTAAGGAACTTTAGTGTTGTCCTAAGAGGCTTGTATCTAATTGCGTGGGTCAAACAATTTTTGAAAAGATATAATTTTTTGAAAACATATAATATGTATATTCAATCAGACAAGCATGAATTCCATAAAAACATTATTATGTTGAAGCACTATTTTGAAAATATATTTTTAGGAGAATATAATTTTGAAAAATATTTTTCAATTTATTAGTCCTTAACATCTCACCCATTTTAGATGTATCAATACAACAAACATGATTGCCTTATAGGTGTATTGTGAGATGCTTGAATCATTTTTCTTAATTTATTATTAACTCTAAGATTTAATTGAAGCTTGTGTTAGATTTGAATTTGACAAGAAGTAACTTGAATTTGAATTTCAAAAATTGGCTTCCAGGTATTGGCGAGGCACTAGGCCTTCTTTGACCGTAGCCTTATTGGATCATCAACCCTTTCCTTGACAAAGCCTTTTAATGAAATTTCATTTTCAAAATTACTTTTTGAAAAATTCTGGTCTAACTAGTTTTGGTCTTGGATCGGTAGCTTCGGCTAGTTTCACCAGTCTAAAGAGACCGAGTATACTTGACCTTATTAGAATTGGCTTCCCTAACGTACTATCATCTCACCGCCACCCAATACTAGGTTGATCAAGTTTCAATTATTCTTTTTTCTATAGCCATTCTAATATATGCATAAAATTTAAATATGAATGACATGTCATATAAAAAGAAGTAGCAGATGCATGGCAATTATGCATGAGTCAAACAAGTCCAAAGCATTTTATTTAAGTTTCTAAAAATGTATCAAATTCCCGATTTGATACATGTCGTGTGAACCCGCGAATATGCCAACCCACTTTGACATATTTAATGTTATTAATTTTAATTGTTACAGTTTGCGTAAAATTTTATTTTAGTTTGAGTTTAAGTTATTTAAGATTTAAAGTTGAGTTAATTGAAGTTTGAATTAATTTGAAAATTAATTAATTAAGATTGAATTGATTTGAATCAATTAAAGTTGAATTTATTTGAAGTAGATTGAATTGATTAGCTTTATTTGAATTAAATTGATTTAATTGACTAAATTAAAATTTTAATTGAATTGAATTTAATTAAAATTTAGAATTTAATTTAAATTTAGAATTTAATTTAATTTAATTTGAAGGATTAAAGAAAGAAAGAGGAAGTGAGGGTAGTCTGTGACTATCCTGAAGTGTTTCCTGAAGAGTTACCAGGACTCCCTCCCAATCGGGAAATTGAGTTTGAAATTGAGTTGGCCCCGGGAACCAACCCAATTTCGAAGGCACCTTATCGCATGGCGCCAGCAGAACTGAAAGAATTACAAGAACAATTGCAAGAGCTGCTTGACAAGGGTTTCATCCACCCTAGTCATTCACCTTGGGGAGCTCCTGTACTGTTCGTCAAGAAGAAAGATGGATCTATACGAATGTGCATAGATTATCGAGCCTTGAATAAGGTAACCATCAAGAACAGATATCCCTTGCCAAGGATAGATGATTTATTTGATCAGCTGAAGGGAGCCACAGTGTTCTCCAAGATAGATCTGCGATCAGGTTACCATCAGCTCAGAGTGAAGGAGAGTGATGTGCCAAGGACTGCTTTCAGTACAAGATATGGGCACTATGAGTTTGTGGTCATGCCCTTTGGAGTGACAAACGCCCCTGCGACGTTTATGGATCTAATGAATAGAGTGTTCAAGGATTTTCTGGACAAGTTCGTTATTGTCTTCATTGATGATATCCTAGTGTATTCAAAGACTCAGAAAGAACATGAAGAACACCTGAAGAAAGTGTTGCAAACCTTACACCAAAAGGAGTTGTACGCCAAATTCTCAAAGTGTGAGTTTTGGCTTGATCAGGTGGCCTTCCTAGGCCACATTATTTCCAAGGAAGGTATTATGGTAGACCCAGCCAAGATTGAAGCAGTTAGTAACTGGAGTGAACCAAAGAATGCCAGTGAGATCAGAAGTTTTCTGGGTTTGGCAGGGTATTACAGAAGGTTTGTAGAGGACTTTTCAAAGATAGCTTCTCCACTTACAGCTCTTACCAGAAAGAATAAGAAGTATGAGTGGACTAAAGACTGTGAGCAGAGTTTCCTTGAGTTGAAGAAGAGACTGACCAGCGCTCCTATCCTTACAGTACCCGAAGGTGATAAGAGCTTTGATATATACAGTGATGCATCAAAGCTAGGACTTGGAGCTGTCCTTATGCAAGAAGGAAAAGTCATAGCTTATGCTTCCAGGCAACTCAAGGACTATGAAAAGAATTACCCCACTCATGATCTGGAGTTGGCAGCTGTAGTCTTTGCTCTAAAGATATGGAGGCATTACTTGTATGGAGTGCAGTGTAAGATTTATACAGATCACCAGAGTCTGAAATATTTCTTCACTCAGAAAGACCTCAATATGAGACAGCAAAGGTGGCTCGAGTTAGTGAAGGACTATGACTGTGAGATTCTTTACCACCCTGGTAAGGCAAATAGAGTAGCAGATGCACTGAGTAAAAAGACTTGTGCCACTTTGATGTCCTTATCATCATTGGCACCACCATTACAGAAGGAGATAGTGGATTATGGAGTGGAGATTATTGATGGACAGCTAGCTCTATTGACACTAGAGTCAACTTTACTTGAAGAGATACAGGAAGAGCAAGCTGAGGATTCTGATATCCAAAGGATCAAGAAGGAGATGCAAGAAGGAGAGAGTAAAGAGTTTAGAGTATCTGACAGTGGGATACTCTACAATGGTGATCGTTTATGTGTCCCCAATCATGAAGAGCTGAGAAAGAAGATTCTTGAAGAAGCCCATGGAACTCCCTACTCAATGCATCCTGGTTCCACTAAGATGTACCAGGATTTGAAAAGAGGATTTTGGTGGTCAGGGATGAAGAGGGACATAGCTAAGTATGTCAGCACCTGCCTGACATGTCAGAGAGTTAAAGCAGAACACCAGAGACCAGGAGGTGTCCTACAACCCATTCAGATTCCAGAGTGGAAATGGGAAGACATAGCCATGGATTTCATAGTTGGGTTACCAAAGACAACTAATGGCTATGATGCCATTTGGGTGATAGTAGACAGATTGACCAAGTCTGCCCACTTTTTGGCAATCAGAGTGTCTTACTCAATTGAAAAGTTAGCCCAATTATATGTGCAGGAAGTGATCCGACTACACGGAGTCCCGAAGACCATTATCTCTGATAGGGATGGTCGTTTCACTTCACACTTTTGGGAGTGTGTACAGACAGCGTTAGGCACCAAACTGAAATTCAGCACAGCTTTCCATCCCCAGACTGATGGACAGACAGAGAGAGTGAATCAGGTTCTAGAAGATATGCTCAGAGCTTGTGCATTGGACTTCAAGGGCAGTTGGTGCAAGTATTTATGTTTAGCTGAGTTTGCCTACAACAACAGTTACCAAGCCACTATTGGTATGGCACCCTATGAAACTCTTTATGGTAGGAAGTGTAGATCTCCCCTCTGTTGGTATGAAGGTAGTGAGAAGAAAGAAATGGAGTCACAGACTGATCTCATAGATGATACCACAGAAGCTATAAGGAGTATCCGCCAGAGAATAGAAACTGCTCAGAGTAGGCAGAAGAGCTACGCCGATGTACGCCGTAGGCCGTTAGAGTTTGAAGTTGGGGATACAGTTTTCCTCAAAGTAGCTCCTATGAAGGGTGTGATGAGATTTGGCAAGAAAGGCAAGCTATGTCCTCGATACGTAGGACCCTACCCAGTGACGAAAAGAGTTGGCAAAGTAGCTTATGAGTTGGAGCTACCCTCAGAGATGTCAGCAATACACAATGTGTTCCATGTCTCAATGCTAAAGAAGCATATCCCAGATACCAACCAAGTGATTGAGCCACAGATGGTACAAGTGCAAGAAGATCTCAGTTATGAAAGTCGACCTATTCAGATAATAGATCGAGCAGATAAGAAGCTGAGGAACAAAGTGGTACCATTAGTGAAAGTCTTATGGCTGAATCAGAAGTATGAAGAGGCAACTTGGGAATCAGAAGATAGCATGAGACAAAGGTATCCAGAGCTGTTCTAAGTTCGAGGACGAACTTTTTATAAGGTAGGGAGGATTGTAACACCCAATAATTTCCTGGTATTATTAGGGATTTTTAGAAATTTTTCTAGCATTTTTCGGAATATTATAGCATTTTTTCGGAATGAAATTAGAAAAAAAAAACTTTAAAGGGCAGCAGGGGGGTTCGAACTCGCGACCACAAGAGGAGCAAACCCCTAAGGGCGCGCAGCTGACCGGACGGGCTAGGGTATCAAGCACAACAAAAGGTGGAGAGAAATAATTTTATAGAGTAATTAAGTTTTTGATGAAGAGGTATTTAAACCCCGCTTAAGTCGCGTGAAACCCTGGGAGGAGAATTGTCGGCTGTGTGCGAGAAGGGGGCGAGGGAGGGGCTGCGAAAACAGAGGAAGCCAAGGATTCTTCTTCTTCTTCTCCTTCCCCTTTAGTAGAGAGAATCTAGGGTTTCTCTCTAGGGCCAAAGAGTGGAGGTTTCTCACAAGGAAGAAGAGAGGAGTTCTACGCTAGGTTTATACCTCGGTTTAGTGAGTTTTCTTCAAGATAACGGTAAGTAAATCACTCACCTGCAATAGGAGTAGTTTTCGCCATGAGATTATCATTGTGAAGCTATGTTTTGAAAGTTAAGACCATGTTTCTTAAGTAAGTTGATTTATAAGCTTAAATTCTTATTGATGCATGTATTGTAAGGTAGAATTCGAATTTGAATTGTTGTTGAGATATGTGATTTGAGCATGTTAGGAATTAGTGGTTGAAAAGTCCCAAGGATAAGCCTTGGACTTAGGGCACGCAAGGTGCTCGATGAGAGTCCCGAATGGGAAGGTAAAGGTGTAAGTGCAACATTGTTTGCAAAAGAGAGTTAGATAATAAGTATGAATAATGTATAGTAAGAAAAGTATTTTACTTTTAGAAAGAGACATGTACCGGGCAAATGTGAGGCCCACTGAAAGTTAGTAGAAAGTTCTAATAGGATGCGGTGGCTAGCTACCTCGCAACTTATTAGAAAAAGCGCACATTGGTACACCGATACCATGGTACAATGTCAAGGCCTAAAGAGAAAGTTGATTATTATTTTCAAGTATACAAGTATATGTGTGAGTGTTTCTTTTATTAGTAAACCCGGGCGCCTCGGACGCTCCGGCCACCCAGCCCTTCGGGTAGACTTTTTCTTAGCTTCCGATACCTCCGGACCTCGAGACGCCCAAACCCTAACCCGTCTCTACTCCTGTCCTTAGTCATCGCTCAGCTAAGTTGCTTAGTCCCTCGGACTAAGTCTTCATTCCCTAGCAGTCCTTCGCCAGGTGCCTAGCAGCCCTTCGCTAGGTCTTTGTTACCAAGCGGTCCTTCGCCTGGTGCCTAGCAATCCTTCGCTAGGTCTTCTATGCCTAGCAGCCCTTTACTAGGTGCCTAGCAGTCCTTCTCTAGGTCTTCTATGCCTAGTGGTCCTTCACTAGGTGCCTAGCAGCCCTTCGCTAGGTCTTAGGGTTACGATACCTAGCAGCCCTTCGCTAGGTGCCTAACAGTCCTTCGTTAGGTCTTAGGGTTTCAATACCTAGCAGTCCTTCGCTATGTGCCTAACAGCCCTTCGCTAGGTCATTAGGGTTCCGATGCCTAGATTAACTAGGACTTTTCTTCAGCTTTGGTTACTTCACTTTGGCTCCCCTTTGCCTATTCATTGTATCATTGACTTAAGTGTATTGTCAAACATTAAAACACTTAAAGGAGAACATCATTGATGCAACTTGCACCAACAATAACATGATCTTCCGTGTGTCACCACACATCATGTTATCTATAATGCAAAGTATTAGACTTTTATGCATATACTAATATAAATACGCATCTATGTTGTTGTGATTCTCTCTTCAAAATGTAGATGATCATATATATATAAAGAACAAGTTTTTTAGTATACACATCTAACACTTATCCCTGCGCCGAGTACGCCAGTCCGGATCAAGTTTTGATCGCAACTAGAGAGCCTGAATGGCCTTTTAGGCTCCAAAATAAGTACTTATAAAGAGTCAAGTGCCTCAGTTGGAGAATCATCTTTCACATCTGCTTAATCACTCTGTGCAAAGAAAAAGTACTCAAGGCGATGCTCTGCGACCAAGGAGGCTCCAGGAGGAAGTGCAGAACGCTTCAGAGTTCCAGATTGGTCGAGATCATCGATTTTGTTTGGTTTGCTTTTAATTTACAAGTTGTATTTATTCTTTATATTTGTGCTTATATTTCAAACTATAAGACGGGTTTTCTCCACCTCCGAAAATTCCGAAAATGAGACCACTAGTGGACTCACGCCAAGTACATAGGCCTTGGACGTGCTGACCCTTGGGGGTTGGGAACCAAGTAAATAAATCCCGCATGTCTGTTGTGTTGTTGTCTTTTATTATTCCGCTGTGTTACTAATGATTTGATTACGAAGTTGAACAAATGAAAGACTTAAAGCCAAAATGAAGCAGGAGTCGATATTCACCCCCCCCCCCTCTATCAACGCCACCTATCCTACAATTGGTATCAAAGCAGGTGGCTCTGATCGGACTCACCGCCGAAGGAGCAAAAGGCTAGAAATTGAGGGGGAGCCAAGGGTGAATAAGGTATATTTTAATTATGTCTATTTTTTAAATTTCATATAATTTGTTTTAAGTGCAAGGAGAGAGGGCACTACAAAAAACAGTGTCCTACTCGTAAGATTCGTACGTCACCACTGGCGGCAACGAAGGAATCGATGCCAGGAGTCCAGAGAGACAAAAGTCATATCCGATGCTTCAAGTGTCAAAAGTAGGGACACTATAAGAACTAGTGTCCATACTGGAAAATTAGCAAGCCAACAATGCCAAGAAATGCGACCACGGTAATGGAGGTACAAAAATTTAATTTTCACAATAATATTTTTCAAAATTCACTATAGTTACACAATCGTTCTAGTAATTTAGATAACAATGTCAATTTTTCTGATAAATTAGATTTTTTATATAGCAAACTTAATAAATTACATGAAAAATTAGCTAGTAATGGATCCAAATCAAATATTGAATATTAATTCCTTAATCTTTAATATTAATGCTATAATTTTTTAAATTAATTTTAATACATTAATTAATAATATTTCTGATAATTCTAATAACTCTGAGGATAATGATGAAATTTTAATTAATAATTTTTTGATAATTCTAATAACTCTGAGGATAATGATGAAATTTTAATTAATAATTTTTCTGATAATAATGCTCAATCCTTTATTAATATTTCTAAACATAAGGTTGACAATTCTGATAATAATGCTCAATCCTTTATTAATATTTTTGAAGATAATGTTGATAATTCTGATGATAACATTCAACCCTTTATTAACATAATCTTATTAATTCTGATGATAATGCTCAATCATTAATTAATAATTCTACTGATTTTGAATATAATACTACAACCTTAATTAGTAATCCTGAAAATTATTCTACTTATTTTGAATATAATAACACAATTTTAATTAATAATTCTGAATACAACATTGAAGATGAAGATGAATTTATTAAGATTGAAGCTATAATTAAAAAGACTTACAAGAATTCAAATAAAATAGAAATACTAAATAAACATAAAAACATAAAAACAAAAGAAATAATAAATAAATCAAAAAAATTTTAATTAATGGAAATGATACAATTAGACCCAAAATTAATCACATATTTAAACACTTAATTCTTAACAACTTAATTTTTAATTTAATTCTTAATTCTTAATTAATTTTTAACAACTTAATTCTTAATTTAATTCTTAATTCTTAACAACTTAATTCTTAATTAATTCTTAACAACTTAATTCTTAATTAATTCTTAACAACTTAAATATTAATTTAATTCTTAACAACTTAAATGTTAATTAATTCTTAACAACTTAAATCTTAATTAACTCTTAAGAACATATATCTTTTAATAATCAAATCTTTTAATCCTTAAAATATTTAAAACTAACTAAATAAATATTAATTAACAATTCAACTTTAATAGCAAACTCAATCTTTAATTCAAAATTTATACAAAATCCACGAACTAAAATTCAAAGTACCTTCAGTTATGAAACTAAATAAAATCCTACCCAACTGAAATATTCAACTTAATAATAATAAATATGTCAAAGTGGGTTGACATATTCGCAGATTCACACGTTCTGTATCAAATTGAGAATTTGATACTTTATTAGAAATCTAATTAAAATGATTTGACTTGATTGATACATGCATAACTGTCACGCTCATGCATTTGTTCTTTTTCTGATATATATCTGCCATGTCATTCATATTAACTTACTTTTGCGCTTAACTTAGAACGGCTAGATAGGAAAAAGATAGTTTGACACTTGCCTAACGTAGTATCAGGGTGGGGCGAGATGATAGTGCGTTAAGGAAGCTTAGCCTAGAAAGTCAGGAAGGGTACGGAATACCCGACTTGGTCGACCTAGCTAAGTGGAACTAGCCGAAGCTACCTCGCTACATCCTAGACTTGCTAGACCAAAGTTTTTCAAAGAGTAAATTAAAAGTATTATTTCATTAAAAGGCTTTGTCTAAGGAACGGGTTGTTGATCCAATAAGTTGGCAAAAGGCGATTCGCTTGCCCCCAGTGCCCCCGCCAACCCGTCCCAGGACCAACACGGAGGAGGTAAATCATGGGGGATACTAGCCCAGATGTTGTGGCTAGTGAGTGGGGAGGGTGGGCACACTGGCTTTGTCAGGTTTTGACACCCAGACCTCATGTTGGTAACACCCACGCACTAACCATCAGTCCATCCCATGGGGACTTGTTGATCCAATAAGGCTTAGGCCAAAGGAGGCCCCTGTGCCTCGCCAAGACCTGGAAGTCAATTATTGAAATTTACTTTTAAGTTACTAATTGTTAAACTTGAATTAACTCAAGGTCAAACAATCTATAAAATCAAAATGAGAAAAATTATTCAAGCATCTCACAAACACCCATAAGGCAACCATGCTTGTTTGTACTACGACATTCAGAATGGGTGAGATGATAAGGACTAATCAATTGATAAATATTTTCAAAATACTTAAAATATTTTTTTTAAAACTATTTTCAAAATAATGATTAAACATAATAATGTTTTAATGAATTTTATGCTTGATTATGTGTACTTATAGATACATTTCAAAAATTATATATTTCTTTCAAAAGTTGTTTGACCTGCACTTAGACACAAATCCTCTAGGTCAACACTAAAGTCCCTTAAGACACTTAGGTAGAGTTCCTTGTAGTTAACAAGGGTAGTCAAAAGGTGTCAGGTTCAAGGAGAGTCTATCTTTTTACGAAAGTTTTTTTTCCATTTCTCTTGAAAAATTTTATTTTTATCTCTTTCAAAATAATTTTTCCTTAAAAAATTATCATCTCTTTTAAAATTCTTTTCAAAAAATATTTTTCCAAAATTCATTATGTCTTTCAAAATATTTCAAAAAATACTTCTTCAAATTTTTATATTTCTCAAAGGGAAGTTTGAAAATGCTTTAAAATTACTTCTTCACTTTTTGATATCTTTCAAAAATGCTTTAATTACTCTTATGATTTGGATAACTCTAAAGACATATAGGAACTTTTCCTTATAATCTACAAAGATTCCTAAGATTGTGTCAGGCTTAGGGGGAGTCATAATCAAAAGAAATTTATGTACCTCTTCTTCTGTGGTTACTTTAAATATGAAAAAAAAAATATTATATAACTCTTTTTAATTGAATCAAACACTAAGACTCAGAGGAAGATCAATAGTTAACAAGCTTCCTAGGACTGTGTCAAGTTTAGGTGGAGTTCAAATTAAAAGAACTATTAAAAGTTTTGAAAATATTATACTTTCAAAAACCACTATCATTTCAAAAACACTATATTTTTGAAAATCCAATATTATCATTTTCCAAAACATGTTTTGAAAAACTTTTTCATCTTTTTGAACAGTTTTGGAAAACTTTTTTATTTTTTTTAACACCGTTGAAAATCCTTAAAAAGAATTACTTGAGGTTGGAAAAATCTCCAAGACACAAAGGAAAATTTTCCTAGGACTCAGAGGAAGATCAAAAATTACTTGTGGTTACTTTAAAAGAATTACTTGTGGTTACTTTAAATATGAAAAAAAATTATTATATAATTCTTTTTAATTGAATCAAATACTAAGACTCAGAGGAAGATCAATAGTTAATAAGCTTCCTAGGACTGTGTCAAGTTTAAGTGGAGTTCAAATTAAAAGAACTATTAAAAGTTTCGAAAATATTATACTTTCAAAAACCACTATCATTTCAAAAACACTATATTTTTGAAAATCCAATATTATCATTTTCCAAAACATGTTTTGAAAAACTTTTTCATCTTTTTGAACAGTTTTGGAAAACTTTTTTATTTTTTTCAACATCATTGAAAATCCTTAAAAAGAATTACTTGAGGTTGGAAAAATCTCCAAGACACAAAGGAAAATTTTCCTAGGACTCAGAGGAAGATCAAAAATTACTTGTGGTTACTTTAAAAGAATTACTTGTGGTTACTTTAAATATGAAAAAAAATTATTATATAATTCTTTTTAATTGAATCAAACACTAAGACTTAGAGGAAGATCAATAGTTAACAAGCTTCCTAGGACTGTGTCAAGTTTAGGTGGAGTTCAAATTAAAAGAATTATTAAAAGTTTTGAAAATATTATACTTTCAAAAACCACTATCATTTCAAAAACACAATATTTTTGAAAATTCAATATTATCATTTTCCAAAACATGTTTTGAAAAACTTTTTCATCTTTTTGAACAGTTTTGGAAAACTTTTTTATTTTTTTTAACATCGTTGAAAATCCTTAAAAAGAATTACTTGAGGTTGGAAAAATCTCCAAGACACAAAGGAAAATTTTCCTTGTAGTTAACAAGGTTTCCTAGGATTGTGTCAGATTTAGAAGGAAACCAAATTAAGAAATTTATTATTCATGAAAAATTCAAAATGCATATTGAATTTTGATTGGATAATCCCTAAGACACATAAGAATTTTCTTGTGGACAACAAGATTCCTAGGATTGTGCTAGATTTAGAGAAGTTCAAATTAATCTTAACTCTTCAAATTCTTTTCAAGTGCTTAGTGTCTTTTAGAATATTTTTTGAAAAAAAAAGAACTTAGTTTTTTTTAAAAAAAAGGGAGAATTTTGAAAATCATGTTTTTTCATAAATATTAAGTATTTTTCAAAAATTCCTTTCACATTCATATATTGTTGGTGCAAATTTTTAAAATCTTTGTATTTCTTTTTGATGTCTGTCAAAGGGGGAGAGAGTACCTTTAATTAGATATTTTTGATTTCTCCCAAGTTTTGACCTAGAATCCTTAGACCAAACCTAACTTAAGATTATTGTCAAACATTAAAAATAGGAAGATTGTTGGTGAAAAAAGCATCAGACCTAAACAGTCAACCTCTAATGTTTCAATGTTTGACAATATACCAAGGTCTGGTCAAAGTGATCAAGGGTTAAACCAAACAGGATTGATGTTTGGTAGGGTAAATCTCAGGTTTGATCAGTTTGACCAAAGGGTCAGCCAAATAGGACCTAATGTTTGGCAGAGTTATGGGAACCCAGGGTTGGTCAGTTGACCAAGGGATTAAACCAAATAGGACTTGATATTTGGCAGAGAGATTATACTTATGTGGACTAAGCCAAATTGGACTTGATGTTGGGCAGAAAGAAGTCTAGTCAGGATTAAGATGACTAGCAAAGAAGTCCTTGTTGAGGAATGAAATCCTAGTGAGTGTAGCTGGGTCTTAGTGAGTGAATCTAGGTGGATGAAGTCCTGGTGAGTGAAGTTGGGTAAGAAGACTTGGTTCGAGGGACTGAGCACGAAGTCCTAGTTTGGGGAATTGGGCACGAAGTCTTGACCGAGGGTTGGGCACCGAAGTCTTGGTCTAGGGGACTAAGCACAAAGTCCTTGTCAGGGATTGGGCAACTAAGTCTTTGCCAAGCGAGGACTATGGACTAAAATAGAGATGGGTCGTGGATCGGACGTCTCGAGATCCGAGAATCTCGGAGGTCGAGCATGAAGTCTTGGTTCGGGGGACCAAGCAGAAGACTTTGCCGAGCGGGGATCATGGACAGAAGTAGGGACAGGTCGATGATCGGATGTCTCGAGATTCGAGTTCTTGGAGGTCGAGCAAAAGTCCAACTGGAGGTCCCGATTGACAAAAGATATCTTCTCCAGATTGGAGTAGGTGAAAGATGCGCTCCTCGAAAAGTGGAACAGTAGGCATCGATTCGACCTAGGGTTTCAATAGAAATCCAAAAGTCAAAACCAAATAGCTCTGGCTGTCATTTATTAAGGCTAAGGATTATTTGTTTTGTCTTGTGTTTCTTTGTCTTGCAGGAACCTGGAGTTAGAGGCAAGATAGGAGAGCAGATGCAAGAAAGCAAGTACCAGGCGCCTGAGAAGTCTCCCAGGCGCCTGAAATGGCTCCGAGGCACTTCAATAGCCTTTCAGGCGCCTGGGAGGCGGTTCTTATCCCTGCACCGAGTACGCCAGCTCGGATCAAGTTTTGACCACGACTAGGGTGCCTGAATAGCCTTTCAAGGGCCTGAATAAGTACTATATAAAGGGGTCGAGTGCCTCAGTTGGAGAATCATCTTTCACAACTTCTTAATCACTCCGTGCAAAGAAAAAGTGCTCAAGGCGAAGCTCTATGACCAAGGAGGCTCCAGGAGGAAGTGCGTGATACTTCGGAGTTCCAGATTGGTTGGGATCATCGATTTTGTTTGGTTTGCTTTTAATTTACAAGTTGTAATTATTCTTTATATTTGTGCTTATATTTTAAACTGTAAGGCGGGTTTTCTCCGCCTCCAAAAATTCTAGAAAGGAGGCCACTAGTGGACTCACGCCGAGTACATAGGCCTTGGACGTACTCACCTTGGAGATTAGGAACCAAGTAAATAAATCTCATGTGTATGCTGTGTTGTTATCTTTTATTATTCCGCTGTGCTACTAACGATTTGATATGAAGTTGATCGAATGAACGACTCAAAGAAGAAACGAAGCAGGAGTCGATATTCACCCCCCTCTATCGACACCACCGATCCTACAATAAGCTCCCTATAGCACTTCTATAATACTTTAAGTCAACTGGCTTACCTTCAGGATCATTATCTATTTTAGCATTTGTGGTCATAGAGGTACTTAAGTCTTTTGAATTTTTCATTTTGAATTTCTTAACCAATTCTTTTGCATATTTTGATTGGTGAACATAATTTTCATCCATGGTTTGTTAATTTAGAGTCCTAAAATGAAAGTTAGTTCACCTACTAAACTCATTTCAAATTTACTTTCCATAATTTTAATAAATTCTTTTAAGAAATTAGCATTAGTTGATCCAAAAATTATATCATCTACATAGATTTGGGCTATAAAGATGTCTCTTTCTAAGGTCTTAACAAATAGAGTTAAGTCAATTTGACCTTGACTAAAACCCTTAGAAATTAGGTAAGTTGATAGTCTTTCATACCAAGCCCTAGGTGTTTGTTTTAAACCATAAAGAGTTTTTCTAAGTTTGAATATATGGTTAGGGTAGTCTAAATCATCAAAACCTGGGGGTTGACCTACATAGACTTTCTCTTTTATAAATTCATTCAAGAAGGCAGATTTAACATCCATTTGATATAATTTGAATTCTTTATCGGCTGCAAAAGCAACATTCTAATTGACTCAAGTCTAGCTACAGGGGGCATAAGTTTCATTATTGTCTAACCCCTCAACTTGACTAAAACGTTTAGCCACTAAGCGGGCTTTGTTTCTCATTATTTCACCTTGGTCGTTCAACTTATCCCTAAACACCCACTTAGTGTCTATAATGGACTTTCCTTCAGGTTTAGGTAATAAGTTCCAGACTTGGTTTCTATCAAATTAGACTATTTCCTCCTACATAGCAATGATCTAGTCTGGGTCTGGTAAGGCCTCTTCTATGGTCTTAGTTTCAATCTTTGAAATCAGTGCAACCTGACTTAGGTTTCTATAGAAGGACCTTGTTCTGACACCTAAGGTTGGATCACCAATAATTTAGTCAATTGGGTGATTTAGTCTGGGTTTCTTAGGTCTCCTAGAACTTGGTTCAACCTCACGTCCAATTGGTAAATTTTGGGTTGATTCAAGGATCGGTTCAGTAGGTAACATTAAATTTGGTTCGGGAACTGGTTCAGTAGGTAGGTCTATGACTAGTTCAGAAATTAATTCAATTGGTGAGTTAGTAATTTGACTGGGTCTAGACTCATCATCTTTGGGATTAATTAAGTTGGGTTGATTTGAGTTAGATTGATTAGCTGAGTTAGATTGGTTTTCTTCATCAAATATTAAGTTAGTAGTTTCTTCAATTTTAAGGGTTTGTTTGTTATAAACTCTGTAGGCCCTACTTGTGGTTGAGTATCCTAAAAATATACCAAGGATAGACTTGGATTGGAATTTACCTAAGTAGTCTTTCGTGTTTAAGATGTGGACTTTACAACCAAAGACCCTTAGGTAATGTAGGTTGGTTGGTTTATAATAATATATTTCATAAGGGTTTTTATTATGTCGTTTATTGATTAGAACCCTATTTTGAATATAGTAGGCAGTGCTAACTGCTTCTGCCCAAAAATGGTTAGCCAAGTTATATTCATTAAGCATGGTCATAGCTGCTTCTTGGAGGGTCTTGTTTCGTCTTTCAACTAGATCATTTTGTTGGGGGGTCCTAGGGCAGGAAAATTCATGGAAATATCCATTTGTGTTGCAGAATTCAATAAATTTTAAGTTTTCGAATTCGCCTCCGTGATCACTTTGAATTCTTTTAATTTTGGTATCTTTTTGGGTTTCAAGGATTTTAGCTAAAGTTCTAAAAGATTCAAGACATTGATCTTTGATTTTAAGAAATTGGACCCAAGTGAATTAGGAATAGTCATCAATTATAACTAAGCAGTATAGGTTTCCGCTTAGTGACTTGACTCCATGAGAATCGAATAGGTCCATGTGTAGGAGTTTAAGTATAGATTGGGTTAGGTCAGGCTGAGTAAGTTTATAGGTAGACTTGGTTTGTTTACCCTGTTGACATAAACCACAAAATAAATTTTCAAGATTCTTAATTTTGGGTATATTCTTAACTAATCCTTTTTGGCTGAGACGAGAGATTAGCTTTAGGTTGGCATGTCCAAATCTCTTATGCCAGAGTTTAGTTTCTTCTACTTAAGTCAGATAACACTTAAGTGAGGTAGGTAGATTTATTATATAGATGTTATTTTTCCTAAACCCTTTTAGGGTAACCTCTGAGTCTCGTAAGTTCCTAATTAGGCAGTTCTGGTTGGTAAAGGTAACTAAGTATCCAATATCACAAAGCTGACTAATACCGAGTAAATTAAATTTAAAATTGTCAACCAAAAGGACCTTTTTGATAGTAAAATCGGAGCTCAGTTCAATGCTACCTGAACCGATTACCTTAAGTCTAGCATTGTTGCCAAACACCACTGTTCGTAGGTCCTTGTATTTTAGTTTGGTGAACTTTGACTCATCTCCAGTCATATGTCTGGAGCACCCACTATCTAACATCCACTGGTCCAAATCTTTATGTTCCTTAAGTCGGCCCATTTCCGACAGTGAGACGGTTCCATGCTTCGTTTCTTCGTTTGATTCGGAGTCGATGTCGAGGAGGTTGGAGTGCGTTGGTTCATCCTCGTCCGATTCTAAAGATGACTCATCTCAGGTAGCCTGCAATGCCTTCTTCCTCCGTTGCTTCTTTGTATCCTTCGCGTTTGGGCACTCAGACTTGAAGTATCCCTTCTTTCCACATCCATAACAGGTGAGGTCCGCCTTGTTCTTTGGTTTAGTCGAATCGTCCTTTGGTTGTCCCATTTTCTTCTTCTTTTGGACTTTCTGAGCTCTGAATAGTTTTCGAACGACGTTCACAAACTCCGCCAGCTCTTCCACTTCGGATTCTGAGTCAGAATCCGATTCCAGTTCTGGTGTCTTCTTCTTGATTTTTCCTGCAATCAAAGTTACACCTTTCTCTACAAGCAAACCGTTAATCTACTCATGTAACTCAAATTCAGAAAATAACTCATCTAGTTTTATATTTGAAAGGTCCTTAGAAATTTTATAGGCATCAACCATAAATACCCACAGCGAGTTTCTAGGGAATAAATTTAATGTGTACTTGATCAGATCCCTATTCTCGATTGTGTGTATGATGATGTGGAGTCCGTTCATAATTTCCTGAATTCGGGCATGTAGTTGGGAAGTCATTTCTCCGTCCTGCATTTTTAGGTTATAAAGTTTATTCAACAAGAGATCGCGATGGCTTACCTTAGTATCGAAGGTTCCCTCATGGAGTTCTATGAGTTTATTCCAGAGTTCATTTGCACTGTTGAAGGGACCGACGCGATTAAGCTCCTCCTTTGTAAGTCCGCATTTGAGGGTTTGTGTTGCTTTTACGTCAGCTTCGATTTTCTTTTTAGCAGCGAGATCCCATTTTTCATATCTCAGAATCACTCCTTGCTCGTCTCTTGGAAGGTCGAATCCGGTTTGGATGATTATCCACATATCCACCTAAGTTTTTAGGTGGACTTCCATTCGGCTTTTCCAATACCCGAAGTCTTCCCCAAATAAGAAGGGGGACGAGCAGTACTGTAGCTCTCTTGCAATGCCGTAAGGATAGTAGAGAGAATTTCCTGAATTTGCAAAAACAAAAATAGCAAAATGTACCAAGACTTTTGTCTTGGATTAGCAGTGTAGGATAAAAATAAAAATTGCAACTGAAGAGAGCTTCTTAAAATTACAAAAAAATGAAAAGTGCTCAAGTGGTGATTTTACGAAAATTGAGCAGCCCCCGCTCTAATACCAATTGTAGGATTGAGATGAGTGATTGGGGGGGGGGGGGGGGGAGGTGAATATCGCTTTGTTAAAAACTTCAGATTTAACACTTAAATTACTAAGCGATAAAATACACAACGGAAGCTTTGAAAATAAGCGTAAGAGTTAGAGAGATAGAGTTACAGAAATAAACAACAAATCAAGATTGCTAACATAAATTGGTTTTACTTGTTTCGGAGTCTTGACCGACTCCTACTACAAGGTCCACGATCCTTGATCGTTTAATTTGGGCGTCACTAAAAATCGCAACAAAGTTTACAAATTACAAATTAACGTGTGCAATAAGAATTTAACAACAATACCGACTCTTGAAGTGTGAGAACAGGTCTTCGTTCGGAGAGTCAGACGACGTTTCAGTGTTGTATGAACTTCAGTCGCGCAACACACAGAAGAAGAAAGTAATCTCAGCGATTGAATTGATGTGTTGGACTGTTTCACTCGACCCCTTTTTATACTATTTACCCAGGCGCCTAATAGGTCATTCAGGCGCCCTAGTCACAGCGAATTGGGTGGAAACTTTATCTGCTGTGCAGTCAAACTCTATCCTGGTCAGGCTCCTGAATCCCTTTCAGGCGCCTGAGTGCTGACATGAATCCTCCACTCAGCACTCAGTACGTCAGTCTGACCGTTGTGCCAACTCAACCTCCATCTGCTAGCTTTCAAGTGCCTGAGTCCCATTCAGGCGTCCCAGTCAAGATGCTTCAACTTTTTTAGCTGCATCCTGGGTTAGTTCCATACATCTAATAATATATAAATGAAGCATTATTGAAACACAGTCAGTGCTATCTTGGTCCGGACTTTCAGGTTTCATCTGATACCCTAGGTTAGACTGACGCCTACTGTTCCCTCACTAAGGAATGTGTCCTCACCTACTCCTCTCAGGAGAGTTTACCTATTGCCACCCGAAACCTCCGGTTGGACTTTTGCTTGGCCTCCGAGAACCTGGAACTCGACGACGTTCGACATCGATCCTTCTTGACTCTTGTTCGCGATCCCCGCTCGGCAAAGTCTTCTGCTCGGTCCCCCGAACCAAGTCTTCGTGCTTGGCTTCACTCTCCAAGTCTTCGTTGCCCAATCCCCGACCAGGACTTCGTGCTCAACCCTGCAAGTCAAGATTTCTTGCCTAGCTTACCTAGGACTTTCCTGCAATACACGAACCAACAAAGATCATACTACGGTGTTGGTTAACAAAAAATGTCTATTTACTTGTACTTAATTTGCAAAAGGGATGTGTAGGGTTGTTACACTTCTCCATCTTTTATACTCGATCACTCTACCGGGAGTTTATCGATAGAGGGTACTAGTGGATTGCACGCTTTCTTTAATTCGAAAAATTGCCTGTTTTAAAAAGATGCGTGATTCACCCTCCCCCCTTTCATGTGCAACGGTCCTATAGGGTTGTCTTCATGGGAAGTAGGTGGTTGAGTTGTATTTTGTATTGGCACTATAGCATCCTCTTCTTGTCCAAAATATGGAATAAAATTATAAGATTTCTCTTCTTGAACTTCCCAATTCCAAGATGTTTCTTCAACAAATTCAACATCTCGACTTATCACCACTTTATCATTGCTTGAGTTGTATAACTTGTAGCCTTTGGAATGTAAATCATATCCAATAAAGACATACTTAGCACTTCGATTATCAAACTTGGACCTCTCTTGTTGCGATACTTGAGCATATGCAATGCTCCCAAAAACTCACAAATATTTGGCATTTGGCTTTCTTCCATTCCATACTTCTTGAGGAATTTGATCTTTGATATTCAATATTGGAGAGTGATTAGATAAGTAGACTGCACAAGAAATAGCTTCAGCCCAAAACTCCTTTGGCATATTTTTGACTTTTAGCATGCATCTTGCCATGTTAAGAATAGTTCTATTCTTCCTCTCGGTCACTCCATTTTATTGTGGTGATCTAAGAACTAATAAAGGATGTTGAATTCCAAAAATTTTACAAAAATTATTGAACTCCTTGGACATGAATTCACCTCCTTGATCAAACCTCAAAGCTTCCACTCGCTTTTTTAACAAGAGTGTTGAAATTTTTGAAAGCACTGATTTTTGCTTAAGAAAATAATCCCAAGTTTTTCTACTAAAATAATCAATGAAGAGTAAAAAATATTTACTCTTACCAAATGAAGGAGGATTGATCGGTCTACAGACATTTGCATGCACAAGTTCAAGTGGCATTGTCGCTTTGAATGTTGCTTCTTTTGGAAAACTCTTCCTATCCCAAGAAGGCATGCTTCACATAAATGATTTGGATGGTTGATCAGAGGCATTACCTTTCACCATATTCTTTTCTCCTATAGTCTTTAATGTTCCAAAGTTCAAATGACTGAATCTCATGTGTCATTGTCATGCTTCATCTTGCACATTAGCCTTCAAACATTTTACTTCAATTGTCTTAATATTTAAAGTAAACATCCTGTTTTTCGATATAGCAACCTTAGTAAGCAAATTAGCATTTTGATCTCTAAGCCAAAGATAATTATTTTTCATAAGAATCATACAACCTTTTTTCAAGTAGTTGACCCAATCTTATAATGTTATTCCTTAATTTTGGCACAAAGTAAGCATCTGATATTATTTTATGACTGCCATCTTTAGAAGAGATGAGAATTGTACATTTTCCTTCAATATGAATTTTTGAGGAGTCTCCAAAAGAAACAATGTCTTTCACTTTCTCATCATGCTCTAAAAAATTTATCTTTGTACCCACACATATATATGATTGCTTGCACCATTATCCAAATAACATAAATTGTTATCATCTTTTTCTTCTTCCTTGATTTGTAGCAATAGAGTTGACTCTTCAATTTCTTGATTGTCAGTAACAAGATGAGTCTCTTCTTTAATATCATTAGTAGAATTATGGCATTCCCAAGTCTAGTGGCCTATTTTATGGTAAGTGTAACATTCAACTTTAGACTTGCACTACAAGAAAAATACTTATTAACAATGGTTTTTCACCGTTGTCGTAGGTTAAAAAAACTATTGTTAAAGATCGTGTTATTAAAAGGGGTGCTCAAAAACAACAATAAAAATCGTTGTCTTTTAATGTGATCGACAATAGTTTAACAATAATATTAAACTGTTGTGTTTCAATTAAAAGGCAATAGTTTTACAACAATTTAAAATCGTTGAATTAGGGATTATGTTTAGCATCATTTTAAAAATGTTATCTTATTTAAATAATATATTTACAAAACTGTTATCTTATATTTAAAAATAAATTATTTAAATAATTAAAAAATATTGAGCAAACACACTTCAAACTATATATCAATCAAACTTTATATAAAATTAGTATAAACATCATCAAAATATTATTGATCAAGAACTTATATGCACGAATTACAATGGATATGTCATCAATATACTTATAATCTACCAACAATTAAACTAAAAAGTATATATTCATATTCCACAAACTTCTGACCCAAGTTTACAATTAAATAGTATCTTTGCATCATCATTGTGCAGAGAAATCACCAGAAATAAATCCTCTGTATAACTCTCTTTGACCATGTTTAAATTTGATATCTCCACAATCACAATGTCTCCAGTTGAATGTTGAGCCTGTTTCCCATTCAAAGCAATTTTTGAAACATGTTCAGAAAAAGTATCTAGAGAGGTTGAGCCTGATGCATTTGGAGTAAGAGGACTACTAGGAGATGTAGAACCACCAATGGCAGCAACATTGTTGCTTTCAAACAACGGAACAATTGTCCATGCAAATGATTGTCGACAAGGCATGATCTTTGAACAAACTTGGAGCTTCTACTTTTCTCTCTCAGTCATATGAATCTGACGTATGAGATAGCTTACAAGTTAAAATACCCAAAATCTTTCATATCATATCAGTGCCGGAGTCCTTCATAAAGTTGAAGAATGATCAGGATCATAAGAAAAGGAAATCTAGCAGTGGCTTCCCTAGCACCAGTTAAATTTCTATTGTAGTTAGGGAGTGACAATTATGTAAATTTCAATGCTTAACAAAAACTAGGAAAGAAAACAAATTTTTAGAAGATCCAATTTTAACACAGCAAAAAATAAGTGAATCCCTGTTTCAATTGTCTTCAAAGTATGAACAAAACACAATGTAATAAAATATGTAAAAGATCAAAATTTGTAAATTTCGACTTACAGGTTCCTTGTGAGAATAAACAGAAGTTGTGACTCCCCCTTCCTCGGTAGCTGTCTGCTCGAGTTGAATGAGCAGGCAAATTGACACTGATGGTGCATCCAAGGAGAAAACAGCACAGCATAACAAGGAAGTATTAGCCTACAAAAAGAGTTTTGGTAAAAATGAAACATTCTTTTCAGATAAATGAACCATTGTCATAACAATGGAGCAAAAAGTAGCAAAATAGGTTCACTGCTAGCTTCACTTAACCACAAATCAAATTAAACAAGCAAATCTTACATCCTGTCCTTCAGTTGGCAAAATACAGAAGTGGAAGTCCTCAGACAATTTTTCTTTCCTGTCTCTGTTATATAAAAAAATTGTGTTGGTGCAAGTTGCATCAATAATGTTCTCCTTTAAGTGTTTTAATGTTTGACAATAGACTTAAGTCAGTGATACATTGAACAAAGGAATGGGAGTTAAGAGAGGAGTAACCAAAGTGAAGAAAAGTCCTAGTTAACCTAGGCACTAAGACCTGGTGAGTGAAACTGGGCACTAAGACTTGATGAGTGAAACTGGGCACTAAGACCTAGTGAGTGAAGCTGGGCACTAAGTCCTAGCAAAAGGCTGGGCACCGAAGACCTGCTCGGAAGGTGGGCACTAAGTCTTGGTCGAGGACTGGGCAAGAAGACCTGGCCGAGGGTTGGGTACCGAAGACCTGGTTCGGGGAATTGGGCAAGAAGACCTGGCCGAGGGTTGGGCACCGAAGTCCTGGACTTAGGGTTTGGGCACGAAGTCCTGGACTTAGGTTTTGGGCACGAAGTCTTGGTCCGAGGGACTAAGCAACTTAGCTGAGCGATGACTAAGGACAGAAGTAGAGACAAGTCAGGGTTCGGGCGTCTCGAGGTCCGGAAGTATTGGAAGCTAAGCAAAAGTCCACCCGAAGGACTAGGTGACAACCGTCTCCTGAGAGGAGTAGGTGAAAGGCGCGTTCTCGGGGGTGAGAACTTGCGTCGGTTCGACCTAGGGTTTCATGGAAATCCAAAGTCTGAACCAAGTCCTTAAGACTAATATTGTATGTATATGTGCTTTGTGTTTGTGTATCTTGCAGGTATCAAGAACCGGAGACAAAGCAAGCGGAAGGTTGGAAAGCAACCAACCCGGGCGCCCCCACTAATGGGGACGCCCATATTAGAGTATAAAACCCAGTCTTGGGTTTAAAACCTTGATTGGGGCGCCCAGAATGATGGGGGCACCCAAGCCAAAGAGGAAATTGGCAGTTTCGTATGGTAAGCAGAATAGGCTTCAAGAGGGGCGCCCGGGATGTTGGGGGCGCCCAAGTTGAAAGTTGTTTTGCTCTTTCGAGGTCGAAACACAGGATAAGTCTTCACTCAGGTGCCCGGGAGGTCCGGGGCACCTTGTTCAAAGGTTTTATCAGCTGCGGCAAGGTCGGCGTGGGGATAAGGTTTGACCGAGTTTTTAGGGGCGCCCCCGATGTCCAGGGCGCCTGTATGAAGCCTATATAAGGGGCTTCGACCCCTCCGCTTCAAACACAACTGCTGAAAGTGATTCTAAGCATTCTGACCGACGACAACATGCTAAAGACGAGGCTCTACGATGGGGAGGCTCCAGGAGGAAGTGCGCGGCACTTCGGAGGTCCAGATCGGCCGAGTTTCAAACCCTAGTTGTTCGGTTTGCATTTATTATTCTGTACTTACCTTGCTTTACTTTTGATTGTAATTCTACACTGTAAGATGGGTTTTCTCCGCCTCCGGAAATTCTGAAAAGAAGACCAATAGTGGACTCACGCCGAGTACATAGGCCTTGGACGTACTGACCCTGGGGGGTCGGGAACCAAGTAAATAAATCCCGCGAGTAATCTGTGTTTTGTTCTGTTCTTTATTTTTCTATTTTCCGCTGCACTAACGCTCTAAGTCTAGAATGAACAAAAGTCTTACAAAGTTTTCAACGAAAGATTTACAGTCGATATTCACCCCCTCCCCTCTATCGACGGCACCGGTCCTACAAGTGGTATCAGAGCTAGGCCGCTCTTCATCGGACTAACCTCCGACGGAGCAACGACTCCAGGAGTTGAGGGGGAGCCTAGGGGTGAATCAGGTATAATTTAATTTTAAATGTCAAATTTTAAATTCCATGTTATATGCTTCACGTGCAGGGAGAGAGGGCACTAAAAAAATTAGTGCCCTACTCGTAAGACTCGGTCTACACCACCGGCGACAAAGGAGACACCAGCGTCAGGAGTCCGGAGGGACAAAAATCACATCAGATGCTTCAAATGCGAGAAATTCGGACACTACAAAAATAAATGTCCGACAAAGGTACGTAAGATTTATGTTTCGAAAATTTTCAAATCTCCTGCACTTTCTTATGTAAATTGTTTAGATAATGTTACTAAAAAATTAAATTGTGTAAGTAGGCAAATCAATATTTTGAATGATCAATTAGGAAATGTAAATAATGTTAAAATATCAAAAATTAACTGTTTAATTTTTAATGTCAATTCAATAATTACTGAAATTAATTCTAAAATTAGATCTGGTAATACTACTGGTACTCCTGAAAATAAATCAGATAATGTTAAAATTCTTGATAATAATTCCGAAATTAATCTTAATTTTAACTCTGATAATTCTGAATTAAAATCTGAAAATCTCTTAGATAATTATGAATTCAAATTTGAAAACCCTTTGTATAAACTTGAACCCAAATTTGAAAATATTGAGGATAATAAGGATAATTCTGAGGATCATAAGGATAATTCTGAGGATAATAAGGATAATTCTGAAGATAGTGGAGATGATATCTCTTTAGATAATAATTTAATAATAAGGATAATTTTTCAGGATTATTGCCTTAGACAATCCTGAAAAATTAACCACTGGCCCACTTTACTCCACCTACTTTGAGGATATTGAAAGATCTAATCTTGAGGAGGAGATAGAATTTTCTAAGATAAAGGTCATAATTAATGAAAATCACAAATGTTCAAATAAATCAGAATTACAAGAAAAACATGAAAAGAAAAATAAGGATGAATCAGAAATTTTCGAAATAATGAAAATTATGAACTTAAACCCACAACTGTTAATTAATCATTTCAACCTTAATTATTCAGCTTTTACTTAATTAAATCTTAATTCAACTAAATTAATTCAAATTAAATCTTAGTTAAATCTTAATTCAACTAAATTAATTCAAATTAAATCTTAATTAAATTTTAATACAATTAAATTAATTCAAATAAGTCTCAATTAAATCTTAATTCAACTAAATCAATTCAAATTAAATCTTAATTAAATCTTAATGTAATTAAATTAATTCAAATTAAATCTAATTGCAATTAAATTAATTCAAATTAAATCTTAATTGAATCTTAATTCAATTAAATTAATTCAAATTAAATCTTAATTATCTAAATTCAAACCTAAATTAAATTCAATTAAATCTAAATTAATTCAAACTTAAATTAAATTCAATTAAATCTAAATTAATTCAAACTTAAATTAAATTCAATTAAATCTAAATTAATTCAATTAAATTCAAATTAATTCAATTAATTCTTAATTAACTTGAATCTAACTTAAACTCGAACTAAAATCCTAGCCAAACTACAACAATAAATTTAATAAAATCAAATATGTCAAAGTGGGTTGACATATTCGCCGGTTCACACGACATGTATTAAATCGAGAATTTGATACATCTTTAGAAACGTAATTAAAATTCTTTGGACTTGTTTGACTCATGTATAATTGTCATGTCATGCATTTGCCAATTCTTTTAAATATATAACATGTCATTCATATTTAAATTTTATGCATAATTTAGAACGGCTATAGGAAAAAGAATAATTAAAACTTGATCAGCCTAGTATTGGGTGGAGGTGAGATGATAGTACGTTAGGGAAGCCATCTTGGCGGAACTAGCCGAAGCTACCGATCCAAGACCCAAACTAGTTAGACCAAAATCTTTCAAGGAGTAACTTGAAAATGGATTTTCAATAAAAGGTTTTGTCAAGGAAAGGGTTGATGATCCAATAAGGCTACGACCAAAGAAGGCCTAGTGCCTCGCCAAGACCTGGAAGCCAATTATTGAAAACCAAATTCACTTTACTATTGTCAGATTTGAATCTAACACAAGCTTCAATTAAATCTTAGAGTTAAAAATAAATTAAGAAAAATGATTCAAGCATCTCACAATACACCTATAAGACAATCATGTTTGCTGTATTGAGACATCTAGAATAGGTGAGATGTTAAGGACTAATAAATTGAAAAATATTTTTCAAAACTATTTTTCAAAATTGCTAGAATATTTTCCTAAAAATATATTTTCAAAATAGTGCTTCAACATAATAATGTTTTTATGGAATTCATGCTTGTCTGATTGAATATACATATTACATGTTTTCAAAAATTATATCTTTTTAAAAATTGTTTGACTCACGCAATTAGGCATAAGCCTCTTAGGACAACACCAAAGTTCCTTAAGGCACTTAGATAGAGTCAAACGGTATCGGGTACAGGGGGAGTGCTTTTTATTTTTTTTTCGAAATGGTTTTTAAAAACTGCACTTTAAACATTACTAACATTTGAAAATACTTTTTGAAAACTGTGCTTTAAATCATTATCACTTGTGTTTTCGAAAAAGGCTTATGTTGTAAAAATTATATGTTCAAAAATTTACCTGTTTCTTTGACTTTGATAAACCCTAAAGACACAGAGGAAGACCCACTTCATGATCTAAAAGGACTTCTAGGATGTGTCAGATTTAGGGGGATTCTGAGTCAAACTTCTGACAAGTTTTAAATTATTTATGTCAAAAATTATTAGATTATTCTTTTGATCTGAATCAAACCTTAAGACTCAGAGGAAGAGTACTTGTGGTCAACAAGCTTTCCAGGACTGAGTCAAGTTTAGGGGGGTCAAATTAAAAGAATTATTTAATAACATATTTTCATATCTTCAAAATCTTGCTAAAAATCTAAGTCTTTCAAAATACTATTATTTTATTTATCAGAATTTGTGTGACTTATGAAATTATTTTTGAAATAATATTTACTTGGGTTGAAGAATTTCTAGGGCACTTAGGAAATGTCCCTATAGACAACAAGGTTTCCTAGGATAGTGTCAAACTGGAAGATAAACCAAGTCAAGTAAAATATTGGGTCTTCAAAAGTTCACACATTTTTCAAAATGCACTAGCATATATTTTCAAAAGTACTATCATTTTTTTAGCAAAATTCTATTTAAAATAATAATAATAATAATATTTACTTGAGTTTGAAGAATTTCCAGGACACTTAGGAAAATGTCCTTGTAGTTAACAAGGTTTCCTAGGATTGTGTCAGACTGGAAAAGAAACCTAGTCAAGTAAAATATTATGTTTTCAAAGTCTAATATTTTTTCAAAAGTACTTAATTTTGTAAAAATTCAATGTATTTTTCAAAAGTATTTAATTTTTCAAAAAATTCAATAGATCGTTCAAAGGTACTTATATTCTTCAAAAAGTACATAATCTTTCAAAAGTACTTGCATTTTTAAAGATCATAATAATTTAAAGTACTTGTACTTTTCAAAGCGCATAGCATTTTTCAAAATTATATATTTTTCAAAAAATGCAATATACCATTCAAAATACAATGCTTTCAAAAATTTGCACTAAGTATTTTCAAAAAGAACCAAAGGTTTTCATTGTTGGTGCAAGTTTTTTTTGGTTTTTTTTTATGTATGACAAAGGGGGAGAGGTGTGCTTAAGTTAGAAATTAAGTTAGAAATTTTTTTCTTCCAAAGATCAAAAATGTAGTTTCAAAACTTATATCATTTTTTTGTTTTTTATCCCAAGTATAGTAAGTCAGTCCCTTCAGCCAATCTAACTTAAGATATTGTCAAACATCAAAAAGGGGGAGATTATTGGTGCAAGTTGCATTAATAATGTTCTCCTTTAAGTGTTTTAATGTTTGACAATAGACTTAAGTCAATGATACATTAAACAAAGGAAGGGGAGTTAAGAGAGGAGTAACCAAAGTGAAGAAAAGCCCTAGTTAACCTAGGCACTAAGATCTGGTGAGTGAAACTGGGCACTAAGACCTGGTGAGTGAAACTGGGCACTAAGGCCTAGTGAGTGAAGCTGGGCACTAAGTCCTGGCAAAAGGTTGGGAACCGAAGACCTGCTCGGAAGGTGGGCACTAAGTCCTGGTCGAGGACTGGGCAAAAAGACCTGGCCGAGGGTTGGGCACCGAAGACCTGGTTCGGGGAATTGGGCAAGAAGACCTGGCCGAGGGTTGGGCACCGAAGTCCTGGACTTAGGGTTTGGGCATGAAGTCTTGGTCTGAGAGACTGAGCAACTTAGTTGAGCGATGACTAAGGACAGAAGTAGAGACAGGTCAGGGTTCGGGCGTCTCGAGGTCCGGAAGTATCGTAAGCTAAGCAAAAGTCCACCCGAAGGACTAGGTGGCAATCGTCTCCTGAGAGGAGTAGGTGAAAGGCGCGTTCTCGGGGGTGAGAACCTGCGTCGGTTCGACCTAGGGTTTCGTGGAAATCCGAAGTCTGAACCAAGTCCTTAAGACTAATATTGTATGTATATGTGCTTTGTGTTTGTGTATCTTGCAGGTATCAAGAACCGGAGACAAAGCAAGCGGAAGGTTGGAAAGCATTCAACCCGGGCGCCCCCACTGATGGGGGTGCCCAGATCAAAGTATAAAACCCAGTCTTGGGTTTAAAACCTTGATTGGGGGTGCCCAGAATGATGGGGGCGCCCAAACCAAAGAGGAAATTGGCAGTTTCGTATGGTAAGCAGAATAGGCTTCATGCGGGGCGCCCGGGATGTTGGGGGTGCCCGAGTTGAAAGATGTTTTGCTGTTTCGAGGTCGAAACACAGGATAAGTCTTCACTCAGGTGCCCGAGAGGTCCGGGGTGCCCTGGTCAAAGGTTTTATCAGCTGCAATGAGGTCAGCGCGGGGATAAGGTTTGACCGAGTTTTTAGGGGCGCCCCCGATGTCCAAGGCGCCCGTATAAAGCCTATATAAGGGGCTTCGACCCCTCTACTTCAAACACAACTGCTGAAAGTGATTCTAAGCATTCTGACCGACGACAACACGCTAAAGATGAGGCTCTACGATCGGGAGGCTCCAAGAGGAAGTGCGCGGCACTTCGGAGGTCCAGATCGGCCGAGTTTCAAACCCTAGTTGCTCGGTTTGCATTTATTATTCTGTACTTACCTTGCTTTACTTTTGATTGTAATTCTACACTGTAAGACGGGTTTTCTCCGCCTTCGAAAATTCCGAAAAGAAGACCAATAGAGGACTCACGCCGAGTACATAGGCCTTGGATGTACTGGCCCAGGGGGGTCGGGAACTAAGTAAATAGATCCCGCGAGTAATCTGTGTTTTGTTCTGTTCTTTATTTTTCTATTTTCCGCTGCACTAACGCTCTAAGTCTAGAACGAACAAAAGTCTTATGAAGTTTTCAACGAAAGATTTACGATCGATATTCACCCCCCTCTATCGACGGCACCGGTCCTACAAATTGTGCCATAAAAGGGCTTTGTAAAAAGAATCCCCAAGTATCAAGAATTAACATGACCAGACCAAAGATTAAACATAGATTCAATAAGTACAGATGTAGACTGGCATATGAAGACCTATCAATAAGATGCACTCACCAATCAGTAGTCCAGCTTGGAATGATAATGACATCACCTTTACAGTTATCTTCAATCTACTGGGACCAACAACACAGATTTATCAAAGCAATGGCCAAAAAGTGAGAAAGCATATTAATGCTATGGTGGTAATCTTGATACACCCTTGGATTTATGTGAACCTGGTATGGGTTGGAAGAGTTTCAGGAGTTCTTTGGCCAACTATTAGTGACCTTTCATTTTCCCAGTCAAAAGTTGGTTGGAATAATACATAATTAATTGAAAAAAAATGATAACAAAATAACTTCTAATTATTTGAGATAATAAAGATAATATTACTATCGATCGCAATGCATCCCCCTCAATTGTTGCAATTTCTTCAGTAATTTGTCACATAAATCTCATTACATAATAACCATATTGTTTCACATCTTGCTGCCTAGGAGCCTACGTTAAAGACAATTCATATGGTTAATGATCAATATATATATTAAAATATTTGATTGAAATAGAAGTACACATACCTTGATTACTTCCCATTGTACATGATTTCTTCCTTTCCTTCCTTTGTTCGAATTAAACAATCTTAACGTCCTTCATGTATGTTGGTGCAATCATGGTTAGGTCAGGGTTGACCTAGGTTGACTAGGCTCAGGTGAGCCAATGTCTGATAAGCTTGGTGAGCTTATGTTTGGATGTTTCGATGTTTGATAATTATGTTTGAATGTCGTATGATGTCAAGTGGTTCAAGGTTGACTGGAGACTTGACTAAGTGAAGTCCAGGTGGATCGGGGAGATCGCACGCTGACATGGGAAAAGACCTAGTGGGACTAGGCACACCTAGTGGAACTAGGTGAAGTCCAGGTGGATCGGGGAGATCGCACGCTGACATGAGAAAAGACCTAGTGGGACTAGGTAGATCGGGGAGATTGTACGCTGGCATGAGAAAAGTCCTAGTGGGACTAGGCACACCTAGTGGGACTAGGTGGAAGTCCAAGTGGATCGGGGAGATCGCACGTTAGCAAGGTGGAAGTCTACCGAGAGACTAGACCTAACTTGAGGGTTAGGCAAACCTGGTTGGAAACCAGGTTGAGACCTAGTGGGACTAGATGAAATCCAGGTTGGTCAAAGGAGTTGACCGGACACTTGGTAGGGAACCCTAGACTTGTGGATACAAGTTAGGTTGGACCCAATCGATTGGGTAATCGATTAGGGTTTAGTTGAGAGCACAGAGAGGCTCTGAATCGATTGGGCAATCGATTCAGGACACTGGTGATCGATTGGAGTAATCGATCACTGAGGTTTGCGCGAGAGCACAGAGAGGCTCTGAATTGATTGGGCAATCGATTCAGGACACTGGTAATCGATTGGGTAATCGATTACGGCTCGAAAACTAGCCATTGAACGGCTAAGTGTGACGTGGTAATCGATTGGGTAATCGATTCAGAGACCCTAGGCATCGGGTATAAGGGTTTTCGCGTAGGTTTGAGCCGTAACTCTTCTTCCTCCTTCCACGCCATCTCAAGAGAAGCTTTGGACCTTAGTGTTGCTGCACTTCCAAAGTTCTAGAGGCGATCACAAGCTTGAAGATAGCAAGGAAAGCAAAGCTTGAGCTTACCATTGTAAATCTTGTAAGATTTCATTTTGTATTTGCTTAGATTCTTGTTGTATCTTTGTGTAAGCTTGTAAGAGGTTTCTCCACCTCAAGAAGGAGATCTTTCATAGTGTATGAGAGAGTGAGGAGAGTGGATCCTTGGATTAGTCATCCGTCCAGGATGGATACTAAGTAAATCCTTTGTGTTAGCGTTTGCTCGAGTCTTCTGCCGCGACAAATCATCACGGAGCAAATCGGAGCTAATCACCCCCCCCCCCTCTAGCTCGTCTATCGGTCCCAACAATGTATACATTCAATATAGTTGATATTGTAGGATTGATTCCGTACGCTAGAGGGCGGTGAATAGCATTTTCCGGTTCTTCTCTACAAGATTGTTATCGCGCAAGCGGAATATACAATAAAACACAAACTAACAATAAAGAACCAATGCTAACAAACCGGTTTTACTTGGTATCCACCCCGGAGGGTGACTAATCCAAGAATCCGTCGATGGATCACTCCCCGGATAACCTCCGGCTAGCCCTTGTCGCTCCTTGTGGGTGGAGAAACTTCACCACAACACCTTTAGAAGACCTGAGCACAAAGACTACTATCTTGCCTTTAACCAAGACAAGATTCGTCAAGAATCTCAGCCACCACGAAGTCCTCTTTAAATAGGACTCGGGTTGAAACCCTCGCCACCAGTCAACTGCTCCCAGGGCAGTCGACTAGTCCCACTGAAAATCGACCGTTGCACCCCCAACGTTCGAATTTTCAGCCAACTCATCAGCCACCTACCAGTCGACTGCTCCCAGGGCAGTCGACAGGTCCCCAGCCAGAATCCTTCTGTGAGTTTCATCAGTCGACTGCCCCCAGGCCAGTCGACTGGTCTACTCACCCACCTAAGGTTACCCTTCCCGAGTACATTCCACTCTACACTCGAACCCTAGGATTTCCCGAGTACAATCACACAGCACTCGTACCCTCACGACTCAACTGACTCCTCATCCGCAGCCTCGACTATTGCCTTCACACCCTCTTCATCTTTGCCTCCCGTCCTTCGGATGCACGCAAGCCTCCAGCTTGCCTCCATGTCATCCTTCACGCATGCCTCGAAGTCCGCACCCATCAGCTCATCGTCCCTACTCTCCAAGATCCCTCGGGTGCACACAAGCCTCTAGCTTATCTCCATGTCACCCTTCACCGTACCGAGGTCGTCCAGCCAAGTCCATATGTGTAACATATACAACCTGCACACTCAACATACACATATAAGAACACAAGGGTAAACCTAACTTAAACCCTTTACCCAAAAATCAAAACACTTGGTCACTCCAGACCATAGATTGTCTCAATAATCTCCCCCTTTTTAATGTTTGGCAATACGTTTAAGTTAGGGAAAGCAAAATAATAGTCAATAGCAAAAATCATGCTAAAACAAATAACTGGACTTACGTTGCTAAGACTCCATCTTAGACTTACACCGCCAATGCATATGCAAATGCAAAAATGGATGGATTCTATCCCAAGGCATCCCACACCTAACCTTCCACGTTAAGACCTTTCTACACCTAACCCTCCAAGTTAGGACTTTTCACCACCTAACCCTCCAAGTTAGGATTTTCACCACCTAACCCTCCAAGTTAGGGTTTTCATCACCTACCTCCCCAAAGTTAGGAATTTTCACCAAAACGGGCTTTTTAAAGCTTCTCCCGAGCCCCCCTACACTGGACTTACAAAGGCTTTTTAAGAACCTCTTCAAGGTTCCCCTTACGCCAAGAATGAAGCAATCATGCTCCCCCTTAATCTCAGCTTCCCCTAAACCATGCTCCCCCTTAATCTCAGCTTCCCCTAAACCTAGGGTTTCTAGCAAAGGAGTATTTGGTTTCCCAACTTAAACCCAACACTTCTTCCCCTTTGCCTAACATCAAAAAGACCCCAATAATATCCCAATTATTAGTTCTTTTAATCCCCAATGATCCTAAACAACGTGTACTAGACCCCTATACACTTGTTTCTTATCATTTGAACACATGTCAGCTGCTGAATACCCACACCAGCCCTGACCAGTCGACTGCCCCCATGGCAGTCGACTGATACTCTGAATATCAATTTTTCTGGTCATTTTCAGAAATACGCCAGAAATTCTACAAAGCTCCAAAAATTCCCAAATTTTGTGGAGAACATTGTGGTACCAATACATACTTAGGAGAAATACATCCAACCATGTATCTATCACCATTCCCAAGTTTGACACAAAATCCAAAAATTTCCTATGAAAATTAAGGCAACCAAGGGCAACCTCCCCTTTAAACTATGTCTTCTCCCAATTTTCAATTTACCAAGGTCAAGTTCTACCCAACTTGACACCATAACACCATGTTGAGTTATACCCAACCCAACACCCGAGTTCTTCCCTTTTTGACACTATCAAAGGATTGCCTCAAGCAACCTTTCCCTTAATGTCAACAAGAACTCAACCCAACTTTAAACACTCTAAAGATTTGCAAGCACATTTGCTAGGATATACCATATCCTAGAAAAATATGATTTCATGAAAACCATAAATGTGCTTGACTTTTGGTATGACTTCTAATTTCCTCAAAAGATTGACATTTTGTATCAATTTTCAAATCCATTTTTTTATGTCCTTAATGTGATGAAAGTCTCCCCCTTTTTGTCTCTTAATCCTAAATACATATTGGAAACTTCCATATCATTCAAGATTATCTAAGAATCTTAAGCACTCATTAGTTCTCCTTGAATTCCATGATATCCATATGGCCTCATTTCATACAATCCATTAAACCATGAGTCAAACCTTAATTCAACAAGTATAATCAAGGATTTTAATTTTAAGGTCATATCTTATCATCCAATATACCTTTTCTTTCTAACCCTACTGGATCAGTCGACTGCGAAAACTTACAGAGAGTTTCTGGGCTAAAATTCACTCAGATCAGTCGACTGCCCCCAGGGCAGTCGACTGATACCTGAATTTCAGGTTTTCAGCCCAATTTCAAAAATCCCTAAATAATTCTACAAATCTCCAAAAAATCTGCAATTTTGTGGGGAGATTTGTGAAGCCTATATCTACTTGGAAAAAATATATTTCCAAATAAATATACTCCATTTTCCAGGATTGACATGAAATCCAACTCTACATAAATTGTATCATCTTAACTCCTCTAAAAGTTCTAATTTAGGCTTCTCCTTAATGTATCTTCTCATTTCTGACCATGATACATTCTTAGCACTGAATTATATGGTATTTACCCATTAACACCTAATTTTACCAAATATAACCGTATTTTCATATTTTTCTCCCTAAATTCCCTTTTAATGTGCCAAAACCTAGGATTAAGACTTACTCAAGTCTTCCAACCCTTTTTGGCACATTTCACCTAATTTCCTAGAAGCGAAACTCTTGAGATCCATTTACCATAGACCCCAAATGCTTATAGAGCTCCCCCTTGGGCTCTTAGCCCTAGCCACCTCCCTAGGTGACTCAATCCACACTAGGTCATACCGGTGTGCCACTGGTGATTCTTGGCCTACAAAATGAACCCTCTTAACCTTAATCATCTTGTCTTTGGTTAAGTCATTTTGTTTCCCGTTGGATGACACCCCCTTGCCATCCTTGGACTTCTCCTTCTTGCCATGATCATATGTCTTCCCAGCATATTTCTTTTTGTTAGCCTTGGAGACTCTAGACCGGTAACCAAAACCCGATCTATCATAGTTGGGTTTTATACTACCCAACACCATGTCTGGACCCTTTGATCCAACCGTGAATCTTTCTAGGGTCTTTTCTAATTTATCAAGCCTTGCCCTCAAGGCTTGATTTTCCCTTTCTAAATTTTTAACCTTAGAGTCCATATGTCCACTTTGGACATCTCTAGACCTACCCACTTTTCTAGGCACATTCCTTCCCTTCTTGGGATTAATGCCTTGATCCTTATATCCTAAGGTCTTGGGTCTATCATGATGCATGCTTGCCCTAAGGTTTTGATCTACCTTGTTAACCCTAGTCCTATCATTATATCTAAATCCAAAATTGTGCACAAGTAAACAATTTTCATTAAGTTTAGCATGCATAGATGAATGATTAATATTATTTTTATCATACATAGAGGAACTTGAATTTGAATTAAATTTTAACTTAGGGTTAGGAATTACCTCCCTTACCCTTGAAGTTCCCCCTTGATGTGATCTTTGCTTCCTCCTTTCTTCTTTCTCCCATCTCCTCAAGTGTCCCATTTTCTTGAGCCACTACAAGAATTTTTGCAATCAACAACGCCCAATCGACAACGTTTTTTAAAAAAAACGTTGTCTTTTTTTGTTTTACAACGTTTTTAGTGAAAAGCGTTGTCTATGTGTTTTACTTTTTAATAACGACAACGTTTTATAATGATGCGATGTGCTTAGTGTTGTGGTTTCGGATGAAAGACAACGCTGTTACAAAAGCGTTTTTTAAAAGCGTTGTTGTATTTCCCGCTAAAATAAAAAACACATCCCCTCCCTCCACCTCGCTCATTGCCAACCCTCGGCGGCTCGCGAAAAATCTCTCCGCGCTTCTTTTCTCCGCGAAATATCTCCCTCCACCTCCCTCATTGCCACCTCCCTCGTCCTCTCCTCTCCACGAAATCGACATTGTGTACGATCTGGTGAACATACATCTTCTCCTAGCTCACCACCAAGAAGTATCCTCCACGAGCTCTTCGTCCGTCGAGTGGAAACTGAACCCCAGCGGCAGCATCACGACGCTCGCCACTACCCTCTCCATCTCTCTCTCTCGCAGTCGCCGACGTTCTGACTCTGTGGCGGACAGATTTCAAGCTTCTGCTGGTGACGCTCGGGGAGAAGGGGGTTGCAAATTACTACACCAAGGTACATCCTCCTCGAATTACACTTCTCTCTTACCGCTTTGGGAGTAAGATCGATAGATTCTAAAACCCTAGGCATTTTCCAGTTTAGGGTTTCCGAAATCCTTAAGGGTTTCTGAAATGGAATGTATGCTACTTCCAGATTCCTAGTGTCTGTTGCAACCCAAACCTGGAAGTACAACAGTATGCTATTAGGTGTACTAGATCAGGTGTTCTAAGAATCTACGAATGAAATAAAAGAAATAAGATGATCACAAGAATAAACTACAAAATGCAATAAGAAGATAACTTTGATTGTATTTACCTCATGAAGATTACTAATCACAAAACAAAATGATCATGTAAAACAAAAAGACAGCGGATTGAAATTTTGAAGGATGACATCTTTTTTTTTATTACATTTACATTTTAGTAAAGAATTACAACTTTGATGAATTCATAGTGAACTTGGAGAACAGAGAATCTACCCATTGTTTTAATTTTTTAAAAAAATTGTTAGCCTATATTGGGTTACATAATTGCTGTAGGTTGTGTGTGCCTAGATCACCCATATCTAAAATCAAGATACCATTTTATCAGTATTCTATGAAGGTGGAACTAGCTTTTAACTTGCATCAACTTAATGTAGGAGATATTGTCACATAGATTTACAGTTGAAACTGGAAGAGCACACATTACATGAAGGGCTTTGACAATTCTGTCAAGAGCGAACCTGATCCATAGTATGAATTCCAACTTTGCTTATCAAAGAAAACAATCATCCTTTTTCTTTTCAGAGTGACTAAAAGTGAATTTTTTTTATCATGTAAAATACTGAGGTCAGTGGATCTGGGAGTTGGCTATCTCAATTAGAAGGGCTTTGTATTTTGTGTAATAACTGTACATAGATGGAGTCTTTCATTAATAGAAATGTATCTATTTTAGATCTGATATATACCAAAATTTTCTGAATTCAATGTTAGATATTGATGCATAGCTTCTATTAAAAGACCTTTTAGTTGATATATTAAGAATTATCATCCTCTACTATCATCTTCTACGTGGAGATGGAATCAACCTAGTAATACATAAGGGACTATTATACCGTCAAATCCATATTTAAAGCAACTAAGCATACATTGAGCCTCAATAAAATCTCTATCTTGTATATATATATTTTTTTAAGATAATCCCAAGATCTGCATTTTAAAGAAAGAATAATCTGTATTATTAGTCTGAATGAGATAGTAAAAGTAACATGGCCTATTATACAGTGTTCTACCTGCTTTTCTCTTGAGGAAATAAGCTAACACAATATCCAATTGCGTATTACTACATTATTTACTTCCTATGTTTTGCTAATCATACAGCTACATACAATTTTGATTAATTGTTTGAATATTTTGTTACTATTTCACACTATTGTTTGTGTTAATATTTTAGATTTATTAATTACAGTTCCTTTTTAGGTATTAGCTCATCGTTGATTTATTAGTTAAAACAAGAATGGACAAAGAATGGATGTCAAAGGATAGACTATCCCGTGAACATGAGAATGGAGTTGAGGCTTTCTTGATATTTGCATTGGAAAACAGTAATGATCCGAATATGGGAATATCTTGCCCATGTGCAAAATGTGGTAATCTAAAGAAGAAAAATATACAAACTATAAGGGCACATCTGTGTTGTAACGGTATAGATATGACATATCATACATGGATATGGCACGACGAAAGATCTACGATAGGGATTTCACAAAATGAAATTGATCCAGTAGGGCCTAGAGAATATGTTCGTGATGAACCAATAAATATGGTTCATGATACATATGATAGTTATGCTGAGAATCCAACCCAATTCAATAAGTTACTTGAAGACGCCGAGAAACCTTTATATCCTGGATGTACTAAATTTACAAGGTTATCTGCAATTATGAAATTATTCAACTTGAAGGCCAAATATAGTTGGAGTGATAAAAGTTTCACTGATCTACTCAGTTTGTTAGGAGAAATACTTTCAGATGACAATGAATTGCCTTTATCTTTGTATGATGCAAAGAAAAGCTTATCTGCATTAGGGATGGATTATGTAAAAATTCATGCTTGCCCTAATGATTGTATCTTATACCGGAAGGAGTATGAGAATTTAACTAATTGCCCTACTTGCGGGATGTCGAGGTGGAAGTTGGGCCAAAAAAGTATGATAAAGGAAGGAGTTCCTGCAAAGGTTTTGTGGTACTTCCCTCCTATTCCAAGATTTCAAAGAATGTTTCGGAATAAAGATATATCTAAGCAGTTGACTTGGCATGCGGAAGACAGACTTTGTGATGGATATTTGCGCCATCCAGCTGATACACCTTCTTGGAAAACAGTTGATTGAAAGTGGCCAGATTTTGGTATTGAGTCATGAAATCTCAGATTAGCTATATCAGCTGATGGGATGAATCCCCATGGTTTAATGAGTTCTGCATATAGTTGTTGGCCAATTTTAATGATTACTCACAATCTTCCTCCATGGTTGTGTATGAAGAGGAAATTTATGATGCTCACATTGTTAATTTCTGGTCCCAAACAGCCGGGAAATGATATTGATGTTTACTTAGCACCTCTAATTGATGACTTAAAAATCTTATGGGATATAGGTGTCGAAGCATATGATGCATATCAGCAAGAAACATTTCTGCTTAGGGCTATCTTGTTATGGACAATCAATGATTTTCCTGCATATGGGAACATGTCTGGATGTATTGTTAAAGGATATCATGCATGTCCGATTTGTGGTGAAGAAACCTATTCAACAAGGTTGAAGCATAGTAGGAAAATGTCTTATACAGGTCATAGAAGGTTTCTACCAGCAACTCATCCTTATCGAAGGCAACGGAAGGCATTTAATGGGAAGCAAGAGTTGAACCCGGCACCTAAACCATTAAGTGGCGATGAGGTTTTTGAAAGAGTTGAAAGAATTAATTGTCATTGGGGAAAAATGAGTAGAAAGTCTCAATCGAATGATGATGTAAAATCATGTTGGAAAAAAAATCAATATTCTTTGAACTTGAGTATTGGAAACATCTACACATTCGACATGTTCTTGATGTGATGCACATTGAAAAGAATGTATGTGAAAGTCTTATCGGAATGTTACTTGATATTCCAGGAAAAATAAAGGATGGAGTAGCAGCGAGATTAGACCTTTTGGAAATGAATGTAAGGACAGATTTGGCACCAAGGATGGGGGAGAAGAAAACATTTTTGCCAGCAGCATGCTATACACTTAGTAAGGATGAGAAAAGAAAAATTTTGAATTCGTTGTATGGAATACAACTTCCATCATGTTACTCATCCAATGTTAAAAACCTGATGTCGTTGAAGGACTTGAAACTTGTTGGCCTTAAGTCACACGACTACCACGCTTTAATTCAACAATTGCTTCCAGTGGTGATACGTGGAGTTTTGCCCAAACATGTCAAAGTCACTATCACTCGCTTATGTTTCTTCTTCAATATGTTATGTAATAAAGTGATAGATGTCTCAAGATTGGATGATATGCAAAAAGAGATTGTGACAATATTGTGTTTACTTGAAAAGTATTTTCCCCCTTCATTTTTTGATATAATGATTCATTTAACTGTTCATCTAGTGCGGGAGGTGAAACTATATGGACCAGTTTGGTATAGGTATATGTATCCATTTGAAAGATACATGAAGATTTTGAAGGGTTATGTGCGAAATCACAATCGACCTGAAGGGTGTATGGCTGAATGTTATATTGCTGAAGAGGCTGTTGAATTTTGCTCACACTATCTGTCTAGTGTGCACACAATTGGGATCCCATCAAGTCATCGACAAATAGAACTTACTCAGCCTTTATCAGGTGCAGTAGTCTGCTCCACTACTCACGATGAGTTGACGCAAGCACATCGTTACGTATTGGCAAATGATGATGAGATTGATATCTATATCGAGTAAGAAATCTAACTTATTAATATTTTAATATGGTTTGCTTACGTTCTATTGGTTTTTTAATACCAAATAATTTGATTAGGGAACATATGGCGTATTTGAATGAAAATTTTCCTCATAAGGCTAAGTCCAAGAAGTGGTTACAAGATGAGCATAATCGAACGTTTATTACTTGGTTGCATGATCGTGTAAGTTACTTTAGTATTACATATTGGTATACAATCATTATCATATTTATGCATAACTCAAAGTTTTTTACATTAAAAATATAGGTTATTGATGTAGTTGACCATTCGACTCATCAAGTTTCAGAAATATTGAAGTGGTTAGCTTGCGGACCCAACAAGCAAGTCCTAAAGTACTCTAGCTATTTGATTGATGGGGTTACTTATGCTACACAAGAGCGGGATGCTATACGAGTTGTTCAAAACTCCGGAGTCAGCTTAGTTGCAAAGACAATGCAAGTTGCAAGTGCAAAAGATAAAAAACCTATTGTGTCAGATATGGTTTTTTATGGAGTTATAGAAGAAATATGGGTAGTTGATTACCATAAATTTCAAATTCCAATGTTTAAATGTAATTGGGTGGAGCATAATAACGGTATTAAAGTAGATGATCTTGGTTTCACATTGGTAAACCTCAATAGACTTGGATTCAAATCTGATGCTTTTATCCTGGCTAGCCAAGCAAAGCAAGTATTTTATATTGAAGATCCTGAAGATCCTTTATGGAGTGTTGTACTTGCAACACCAAACAGAGAGTACTTTGAATACCTACAAGGCGAAGAGTTAGAGGACACTGCTATCCACTATCAATGTTTTAGTAGGGGGTTAGCATCAATGGATATTGACGGAGAAGATGATAATGAACCGCCATGTATTCATGAAGACTGTGATGGAAGTTGGATTGACAATATTTAATTACACAATTTCTACTTTTGAATATAAGTTTGTAAACATTTAACCTATGGGGATAATTATGTGGACAATATAAGTTTCTGCTATTATCTTTCAATTTTTATCATACTGCTGTGAGTTTGTTGCTATAAATTAATCTTGTTGCTGTAAATTTATCATATTGCTGTGCTTTTATCGTTTAATTTATCATGTTGCTGTGAGTTTATGCATGTCGCTAACTACAACTTATGTTGCTCAGTATAAGTTGTTACAGATCAATGGCATCTACTAAAGCAAGTTGTGAAGGTGGTCAGTCAGTTCGGAAGAGTAAAAGAATAAGCCAAATTGCTAAGTTGGAGAATAAGGGCAAAGAAGTCAGAATAGATGACATTGAACAGAGTTGCGAGGTTGATAGAGTGGCGGATTCCAAAGAAACCACCACCTCAAGAACTTCTAGAGGTCGGACACAGTTAGATAAGCTTTCGAAGCAAAGAATGCAAGGTATTCGAAAGGATGTGTCATTCAATCAATTAGGATAACCGATAGGACCAGCTGCTGTAGCGATGCAAAGTTACATTGGTGTGCTGGCTCGGCAAAAAATTAATATTAAATACAATACATGGAAGCATGTCTCAGCTGCTAGTAAAGAATTAATATGGGAATCAGTGAATGTAAGTTAGCAATTTTTAACAATTATAATCTTTACCTTCTAATTATATATATTTAATGTCGTCTGTGTTAATCTTATTAATGTTTTCCACTTATGTGATGTACAGTTGATGTATAATGTGGATTCAAGGTGGAAAAAGGGATGTTTGAGATCTACAAATAGTAAGTGGAGGCAATACAAAACCCATCTCACCCAAAAATTCATTATGAGCAGGCGTGACAAACCTGAGGAGCTGAATGAGCCACCTGTTGGCTTTGAAATTACAAGAGAAGATTGGCGTGCGTTTGTCATTAGTCGGATTTCAGAAGAATTCATTGTAAGTTTCTTAATATATTTTCTTTTGAAACTGTTCGACCAAAAGTCACTATGGGAGTGTTTGGGAGAGCTTCTGCTACCTGCTTTTTAGATTCTAGCTTCACAGAATCACTTTTGAGTGTTTGGGAAGACTAGATTCTGCTTTAGCTTCTGTTACTTTTGCTCAGAAGTTAGAAGCAAGAATTTGATGCTTCTACCTGCTTCTACTTTTTTATTTATGATATAATATTAAAAAATAATATTTATATCCTTAAATAATATAACATTTTACCTGATTGCCACTTGCCGCTATATATATATTATATTTATATAAATTATATTATTTTTTATTTTTTATTAATTTTATATATTTTTTCAAATATTCAAATTATAAAAAAATTAATTTTAATACTATATTTAAAATATAATAATAATTATATCACCATTTAAAATATAATAATAATTACGTGAACAAATTATTGATAGTATCAAAATTATATTTAAATAATTAAAAAATGATTAATTTATATAGTTTAAGGATATTATTGTCAATTAATTAAAAATTAAGTTTGGAAGCAATTATTCTCCCAAACACTCAAACTTTATCTTGTATCAGCTTTTGGCTTCTATTTTCAAACACTGCTTACTTTAGCTTCTTACTAACTTCAAGATAATCACTACAAGAATCACTTTTCAAGAAGTAAAAGCTCTCCCAAACACTCCCTATGTATTATTCAAATTTGATATATCCCATGCTTGAAATAACTAGAAACTCAGTGATGATAATAAAGAGCGAAGGAAAAAAGAATAGATGTCCTTATCGACTCTCACGCAAAGGATATGCACGCTTTGCTGAAGAAATTGTAAGTATTTGTAAACTATATTTCCTTTAAGAACCATTCCAAATGATTTACATAAAATTATTTCACATTTGTCATTTGATTTTTCTTTGTTGTAGGCGAATGAATTATGTGATGATAAAGACATCAACAGAGCTATTATGTGGAAGAAAGGACGCGCCAACAAAGGAGGAGAGTTTCAAGGAGAAGATTTGGTGAACACAGTCCACAAGATTGTAAGCAAATTAACAATACATAAAACCTGTAAATTTAATAAAATGATACCTTGTATAATAATAATTTCTTTTAATGTTGCATAACAGGATGAATATATACAACAAAAGAGGGAGGGTAAGCTACAAATTGAAGGACCAAAAGAGGATATTCTGACCAAGGCACTTGATACTCAAGAAATTGCTGGCCGCGTGCGGGGTATAGGAGGTCATATCAACCCAACAATCTATTTCAATGTTCCTAGAACAAGGAAGAAATTTGATGTTACCCTAGAAATAATCGCTGAGCATAAAAGGGAGATGTAGGAGGCGAAGATGCAAATTTCACAACAAGATGTACGCATCCAAAAACTTGAAGCTATGATGCATAAAAGGGGTGCATGGGAAAATTCAATTGATGACAAAGGTAGTTGCTCGGTGAAGTTTCATCAGATGAATATTGACGAAGATGATGTACAGATTATCCGTAAAGATGATGTGTTACAGGTATAATAAAAGCAAAGTTATAGTTATATTCATTTTTAGTATAGCGTTATAAATTGAAAATAATCGAAATGCCTTTTTATATTTTAGGGTCAATCAGTTGCGCTGACATTGGAATCTGCCACAAATATTGCTGCATATGGTACAATTGTTGGTTTCAATGGACAGGATAAAATGCTTCATGGTGTTCCATTTCCCATTAATTGCATTCGAGTCTCCATTGATCAAGCAGTGGACAAATCAGCTCGTTTGCCATATCCAATTCCAAGTGAATGTGAAGTCATTGGTGATGCCATAGGATCTGTTGTGGCTTGGCCTGAACAGCAGATTGTGAAGCAAGAGAAGGTATATGAGTTATTATAGTTCAAGTTAAATTGTGACTGTATTATTATTCAACCTAGCTATCTAACTTGTTTACATTTGATATTATTAGAAGCCTGGAAGGAAGAAGTTTGAACAACCACAAAAGAAACCTAGTTTGTCAACAAGTGTCCCAAGATCATTACATATGTTATATTGTTACAGTAAGCATGCTCTAAATGGAGGAAGGTGTATATCACTGCGTTTAGATAATGAAGTTTTTGATGAAGATTGTGAACTTTTTCTGGACCTTGAGGATATAAATTCTTTGTATCATTTGGAGCCAATTTCAATAAATTTGATCGTTGCCTACATATGGTAAGTGAAATTATTTAAGCAATTTCAGAAACATTTTCTTCACAGATGATGTTTTATATTCATTAATGAAACATTATGAGTGATCCTTATGTTTGCTTTACATTATTGTTTCGTATCTTAATTTTATTTTCTTTGCATTGATAGGTGTCTATATAAAAAGAAGCTGAAAGATAACACTACAAAGAAATTCAGATTTATGAATCCCCACAAAATCCCATTTCTAGCAAAAATGGCACAAGACAAAACAGCTAAGCTTGAAACGCTGAACCAAAGGGCAACTCTTTTAGCTGATAGGCTAACCGGTGCATCATCAGATGAAATTGTTTTGGTGCCATGTAATGTCGGGTAAGTACAAAATAAAACTTCACTTTAAAATGCTTCCATTCACTAATTTATTAAATTTTATGATCTAACCATATGTGTTTGCCTAGTTTCCATTGGATTCTCAGTGTAATTGAACCTTACAAGGATACTATTTATGTGTTAGATTCCCTTAGTTCCCGCATTTGAGATGATGATTGTAAATACGTAATGGAAATGTGAGTTCAGATTTCTATCAGTAAATTTATATTTTAATATAAATTTTATATAACAAATATTCATAACGTATGAAGGGCATTACGCTTGTTTAATTCTACCAAGGGAAGGAAAGGGAGAAAAAATGCTAAGTGGGAAGTAGTTAAGGTATGTATACTTTTATTTAACATATATTGGAATGTGTATAATTTTCGTTAACTATTTGACAATAATTACCATATATAGGCTCCTCAACAACCGGATGCGAAACAATGCGATTTTTTTGTGATGAGATACATGAAACAAATTATTGAAGAAGTTGAGACTATCGAGAGAGATTCACTGAGATCAATAGTAACTATATTAAGCTTATCTCAAATTCTTTGATATTAACTATTTAGAATTGCAAAGTGATCAGTGTTGATTGTTTTTCCCATTAACCACTCGCCAATTTAATTTGTCTGTGTTCACAGTTCACAAAAACAGGTTACTCTCGTGATCAAATTGATGAGGTTCGGGCCGAATTGACGGAGTGCATTCAAGATCATATTTCTGAATAGGTTTGGAATCATACAAGATCATTATTCTATTTAGATTTAAGTTCATGGAATGATGTTTTTTTTAAAAGTAGCTTACATTATATTGTATTTTCTATAATTTCTAATTCCATTTTTTTAGGCAGTGTTAAAGGATAGTTATGAGATCGAGCTTCAGAAGTTGGCCCCAATCGCGGATTGATTATGAAACTTGTGAATTGAAAAACTCGTGAAACTCTTAAGTGATTGATGATGTGTTGTAAAACTTGTGAGTTTGCTTCGTTTTTGGTTTGCCATTCAATATCAAATCTCATGACATACTATTTTTCTATGCTTTATGAGAGTTATATGACTTAAGGACCAAAATTTTGTTGGTACTTGCTTCATTCTGCATGATATATAACTGATGTTAAGTTCCCTTAAGAAATTGCTACTATTTAGTATGAATAGTTTCAATCTACATTCTAACAGTACCATGTTTACATAACATAATCTATAATCTTATTTAAGTAACTTGCTACTTTAGTGAGAGCCATGTTGCAACTTGATGATGATGAGGTGCGAGTTTCTGCAACAAAAGTCATGGGAATCATGTCTCAGGTATAACATCTTTTATGTGATTGATTTTTGGGATTTGTGTCTATTGCAAGACAGTGGTCTGAAGTTGATTACCATATTTGGTCTAGCTGTGAAATGATAGATGAATCTACTATTAGAGAAATACTTACAACAACTTGCTACAAATGCTTCTGCTTCGTTTTAGTTTCTTTAAGATGCTTTATGAGATTTTTTGTATACTTTTGTTTTATTTTGCATTGAGGCACTGATGTACAATCTTATTTATTCTCAGTACATGGAAGATAATGAGTTCCAGGATCTGCTACAAGTACTTATGGATATGACTGAATCTGCAACCTAGTTCATTAGACATAGATCTTTTCAGTTAAAGAATGGGAGTGGCCCAGTAAGACTTGCCGTTGAGCGTTGTGCTCGGCATATTTTTCAGTTAACAAAAGGTCAGTGTTACATTGATTTTGTTTATCATAATCTCTAATAGTTCATCTAGGTATGCTTTATATTCTTTTTAGTTGTCACATATGGAAGCAGTCTTATTTGTGTGTATATAATCTCTTATCCCAATTTATTATTTTTATGCAGTGTTAAAGCAGATCGAGTTAACAAGCAGCCCCAAAGAACAACTTGTGAATGATGAAGTTTTATAGAACTTGTGAATTGAGATATTTTTTGTATTTAATATGGAATACAAACACTTTTGTAAATAATGCACTGTATTATAAGTGAATTTTGTAAACTATTATCAGTGTAAATTGTGAATATTATCAATTGTGAATAAAAATGCTTGTAAATTGTGAATATTGTAAATTGTGAATATTATCAATTGTGAATAAAAATGTTTATAAATTGTGAAAAACACTGCCTATTAAAAAGACAACGTTTTTTAAGTAACAATACACAACACGATTTTTGCGTTGTCTTTGTGCCAAACCACAATGCTTTTTCCGCGTTGTCTTTGATACCCGACTTTTAACAACAGCGTCAATAACAACGCTTTTTAAAAACCAATAGACAACGCGAAAAAAGCGTTGTCTTTGCTCCAAACCACAACGCGGAAAAAGCGTTGTCGTAGATATACTTTCTACAACGGCTTCATCAACATCGCTTTTTAAGCATTAACGACAACGCGGAAAAAGCGTTGTTGTTTAACTTTTTTCTTGTAGTGAGCTCTTTCTTCCTTGGACACTTGGTGTGGTAGTATCCTAGCTGATCACACGTGAAGCATCGAATCCTCCTCTTCCTCACTTGGGATCCTCCATTCCTACACCTCATGTTAGCATTTAATTGAATTGAGATGGGTTTAGAGTGTACCTCCTTTTTCTTACCATTTGGACACTTATCCTTGTAGTGTCCCTTTTCGTTGCACCCAAAGCATATGATGTAGTCCTTTTTCTTTGCTTTGGTGGAGGTAGAGGCTTCTTCTTGTTTTTGTATGATTGAGGGTCTCTCCTTCCCCTCAATTCTTGAGCTTGATAACTCCTCTTCTTCTCCTGATGAGGTAGACGACCTCTCACTTTCACTCAATTCTTCCACCTCACTTGATGGTATGATCACTTCCTTTTCTTTTTCTTCCTCTTGACCCATTTGACTTTTCTCTTTGTGCTCTCAGGCTTGTGTATGATTCTTATGATATTCTTCTATCTTCTTTCACAACTCACATGCATCTTTATATTCACCTACACAACTCAAAATGTTATTAGGTAAAATATTTCTCAAAATGCTAATTACCTTCTCATTGGCCCTAGCTTTTTCTTGTTACTCTTTGTCCCAATATCTAGGACGAAGCCTCTTTCTGTGCTTGTCCTTTGGAACTTCGAAGGGCTCTTCAAGGGCAATCCGAAGGTCCCACTCCATTCCAAACCATGTTTCTATTCTAGCTTTCCAATATGCGAAGTTTTCATGGTCGTAGGGCGGCGGAGTGTAGATATCGTCCTCAAATTTTCTTCCATTGTTTTCTCCTCTAGCGTGTGCTCCCTCGGCGGTTAGTCCAATCGAGAGTGGTCCTTCGCTCTGATACTAATTGTATGATCGATTCCCTACGCTAGAGGGGGGTGAATAGCATTTTCCGATTCTTCTCTACAAGATTGTTAGCGCGCAAGCGGAATATACAATAAAACACAAACTAACAATAAAGAATCAATGCTAACAAACCGATTTTACTTGGTATCCACCCCGGAGGGTGATTAATCCAAGAATCCGTCGGTGGATCACTCCCCGGATAACCTCCGGCTAGCCCTCGTCGCTCCTTGTGGGTGGAGAAACCTCACCACAACACCTTTAGAAGACCTAAGCACAAAGACTACTATCTTACCTTTAACCAAGACAAGATTCATCAAGAATCTCAGCCACCACGAAGTCCTCTTTAAATAGGATTTGGGCTGAAACCCTCGCCACCAGTCGACTGCTCCCAGGGCAGTCAACTGTTCCCACTGAAAATCGACCGTTGCACCCCAACGTTCGAATTTTCAGCCAACTCACTAGCCACTTACCAGTCGACTGCTCCCAGGGCAGTCGACTGGTCCCCAGCCAGAACCCTTCTGTGAGTTTCATCAGTCGATTGCCCCCAGGCCAGTCGACTGGTTTACTCACCCACCTAAGGTTACCCTTCCCGAGTACATTCCACTCCGCACTTGAACCCTAGGATTTCCCGAATATAATCACACAACACTCGTACCCTCACGACTCAACTGACTCCTCATCCGTAACCTTGACTATTGCCTTCGCGCCCTCTTCATCTTCGACTCCCGTCCCTCGGATGCACGCAAGCCTCCAGCTTGCCTCCATGCCATCCTTCACGCATTCCTCAAAGTCCGCGCCCATCAGCTCATTGTCCCTGCTCTCCAAGGTCCCTCGGGTGCACACAAGCCTCCAGCTTGTCTCCATGCCACCCTTCACCGTACCGAGGCCGTCCAGCCAAGTCTATATGTGTAACTTGTACAACCTGCACATTCAACATACACATATAAGAACACAAGGATAAACCTAACTTAAACTCTTTGCTCAAACATCAAAATACTTGGTCACTCCGGACCACAGATTGCCTCAACAGATATATGATTGTTTTATAACTAAATTAATTGCATAATAAAAATAATATATGAACTCACTTCTTAATTAACTAATCAACTCGTTAATTTATTCATAACTCAACTAATCCATTTCATTAGCTTAAGTTAGAGTTAAACCCTCAATAAAACCCTAACTATACCATCCTGTTACACTCTATTAATCCTCAAGTGTCTTTTTTTTCACACTAATTCCCTTCACTGCTCTATAAGAATTAACCAACCATCACAACACTACTTTAAACCATAGATTCTCTTTCCTAACCCACAGAGATTCAACAACTCATATTGATCATTCTATACACATTAGCTCTCATCTATTATTAATTAAGCATCAATTATAAATCACTTTTAAGGATCACAATTTAACTATGTAATGCTACTTTAAATCTGTACCTTTAAGCCATGGCATTTGCTTCCACTTAACCATTTCTTCAAACATCTCTCGAGCAAGGGAGCACACATCCAATGCTCCACAATTTCTTCTTTGGCGGTGGCATGATAGTGCTAAAGGGGTGGCATCGGGCGCACGGCGACACAGCGGTGGCGACAGCAGAGGCTAGGGTTGGCTAGGACACGATCGAATCCAAGTCAATGTCTTGAGTTGGTGTCACGGCGCCCCCCCCCCCCCCCCCCCCCGCTTCGAATCTGACGAGATCAGCCACCAAAGGAAGTGCGGCGAAGATCTCCTCGTCCGGCGAGCTCACCTCAACCTCAGATCCTCTCCCTATGTAGGAAGGAGATCGTGCAAAGGAACAACCCCAAAACAAAGATCGCTGCCGATGATTCCCAACGAGGGTCGGGTCGCATGGTGATGGCGGCGATGAGGGGACGAAGAAAGAGAGATCGCCGACGTTGACTGTGATGAACGAAGAAAGAGAAGATGTAGAGGGGAGTCGGCGTGGCTTCGACTCTCTTCGCGTGTGCGAAGAGGGGACAGAGAGTCGACGAGGTGGTTGGCGACATCGGCTAGGGCACGAGAGCAGGTGAGGAGAAAGGGCACGGGGAAGGAATTAATAAAGGATAAGTTTATATATATATATATATAGTCTAATAGGCAACGGTTAATTAAACTCGTTGTTGTTGTTTCAAAAAATAAGCTTATAGACATCAGTTTTAAAAAAATCGTTGTCTTTGACATACATAAGACAACAGTTTTTTAAAAATTGTTGTCTTTTTTCGAAAAAAATGATCAACTACAACGATTTTTAATAAAACTATTGTTAAATGAAAAAGGACAACGGGTTTTTAAAAAATCGTTGTCTATTAGGTGTTGTTGAATCCTAAAATTCTTATAGTATTGTTATACCTTCTTCCATTTGAAGTTGGATAATAGTCTTGTCCTTTCCCTCTTACCACTTCATAGTATCTAAGTGATGATTAACTTCTTTCTTGATTAAAGTTGTATCTTTTTCTCTCAGTTGATCTATTTTGGCTATGTCTATGCCCTCTTCCTCGTCCACAACCTCTTCATCGACCATGACCTCTAAAATAATTGTGTCCTTTCTCATAATTCTTTAGTGTAGTCTTAACTTTGAGAACTTGCGCCAAAGACTCTTCTTGTATTCTTTTCATCTTTTCTTCATGAGCTTGTAAAATGCGTACATCTTCTATCTTGTCTCCATATTTCTTCAATTGATTGACAATTGCCTTCACCCGTGAACAATAATCCATGATTGATTCACTATTTAATCTACGTTTGATTCAGACTCTTTCATCTGTAATGCTTCAAAATCACAGTTCAGTGATTGAAATATACCTTCTTTACTTTGTCAACACCTTGGAGAGCCTTTGTCAATATCTCCCAAGCTTCTTTTGAAGTAGTAACATCAGCTACCTTCTCGAACATGGAATCATCCAAACATTGATGGATGAGGGTGAGGGCTTATTGATTCTTCTTCTTTGTTGTTGACAAAGAATCCTTTGCTTGAGGAAAATTATCTTTATTTTGAGGCTTCTCATAGCCTTTCTCTACAATCTCCCAAACATCTTGAGAACCAAGCAATGCTTTCATCCTTAGACATCATGTCTCATAATTCCTCTTTGTGAGATGAGGAAAATGAAAAGAAAAAACTTCATTATTGGCCATCACTTGAGCACTTCAGACCTTGCTTTAATACCACTTTGTTGGAGAGAATGAAAATAAAGATCATTATAGAGAGAGAGAATGGAGGAGAACTCAATAACAATTATTATTAATCTATTTGATTCATTAGCAAATGTCAACTACAAGGATATATTCATACACATAAAAGGGACTCTTCAAAAGACACATATAAAACTCTTTAAAAGATACTTAAATAATTCTTCGTGACTAAATATTAAAAATATGCTCTAAGAATATTCTCTAGAATTAATGAATAAAAATTAAATTTATTATTTAGCATTCACAATTGTCGAAGTCTGCTAGCATCCCTCGTGCCACCTTCAGTTGTCAGATGAGGGACACGACCGCCTACGACCAAGCCATGTCGGTGGATTCGAAGGCAATTAAGTCTCTATATCCGGCCAGTATTCGGAGACGACGTCGTAGAAATTGAGGAGCTGAAAAATCTTTTCCAACGACGCTTCCTCTGTGAAAATCTAGAGACGAGAAATCGAGCGACAAAGTGGAGGAGGAAGGAGAGAGTTACCAGCGGAGGATAGCCAAGTGGAGGTACCGTGAAGGAGGAAATGGCGGAGGAGGGTTCGAGCATGCAGAAGGGTCGAGGGATAAAATAAAAAATAATACGTGATTTTGAAATTTTCAAATGTTTTGGATATTCCGGAAAGTTTTCAACTCAGGTACGTGATTTGATTAACTCAGGTCTCGAAGGGTTTTGGTTTGGGGCTTTTGCTTAATTTGAAATGCCACAAATATAAAGCAACCAAAGCCCGAGAGCCCTCACTTTCCTTCGCCTCCTGCCTCGCAATGTCGTCTTCGTCTTGTACTGCCACTGGTATTCCTCGAGAGCTTGTTAAGAAGCGTTGGCTAGGGTTTCTAATCTGGCAGTCGATCGCCTCCGCCGTCCTCCACCTTCCCAACTCCATCTTCTTCCTACGCCAACACCCCTCACCTTCCTCCCCAGCCGCCGTATTCCTCCTCTCCTTCCTCGCCTTCCACCTCTCCCTTCTTCTCCTCTCTCTCGCCCTCTTTTTTGTCGTCTCTCCACACCCTGAGCTATCGGCTTCCCTTCCAGAGATCACGGCCGCAAGCTTCCGCTACCTCTTCAAAGCCCTTGTTGGCGGCTTCTCCCGTCCCTCCTTCACCGCCCATTTTTCCCACCGGGCTCGGCGATCGCTTGCATCCGTCCTCTTCTTACTGATATGTTCCGCCGCTGGGCCCCTTACTCTACTTGGCATATGTGGGTTGCCACAAGTACTGGATTTGGCGAGTCTGGTTGACATAGGACTGAGAGGGGTGGTTTTTGGACTCGTCTACTGCCTCCATTATATTTATAGGAAGAGATGGATCCTAAACTTTCCAATCATTCAGGTTAGCAACGAATCATCTTCCGTTTACATGGCTATTTTACCTTACACTTACCTATTATTGTTGCTCTACTATTGAAGGATAGAAAATCATGCCTAATTGGAAATGGAACCAAACATTTTTATGAGTAGATGTTTAAAGTTAGGGGGTTACGCAATTAAACTTGAGTTCATTTTTTTTTCTCTCTTGATGTGTAGGTTTAAATACTCTTAACTGCATAACAATAATATTGTGGAGGAAGAATTGTAATCCAAGTATAACAAAAAGGTAAATGGAAGAAAGACTTGAGCATTTTATTTTTCAATTTACCTATGGACGTATATCTGGACATTACTAGATAGTTATCCATACATAAAGTCTGTTGACAAATTAAGATTTATTTAGGTGGTGCCAAATATTTTAGGCTTTGATTTGTTATTATTTTTGTAAATGCCTTCTTTTATGAATTGGAGTTATTTGAGAAACTTCATCTTCTGTAGTTTCTTGCAATCCTTGTTTCCACTGTAAGAATGCATTAACCTTTTCTGTTTATAGTTGACGTGTTGTATTTTCAGCGTCCTCTTTTCTACAGCTTCAAAGTTGGTCTATCTTCTGCACTCAAGAGAGCTTTTAAGTTGTCAGTTCAAACTCATGTTTGGTCGTTCATTATAATATTATTCTTGCCCGATCAATTTAAGACCATAAGCATGATAGGAGAATTCATGGTTCAGCAGATCAGATTTTACATTGGAACTTTAATTGCTTCTATTTGCTGGGAGATAAGCCATCACCTACTCCAGGTTAGTTTTAAGTTACTGGCTTAGTCTTTTGTCTATCAAAAATATGAATTATTTTAAATTTTATCTTCTAAGACTGGTGATACTGACTCCCTATTCCACTTGTTTTTGTGTATTTTCTTTTGTTAGCCTTTTTCTATTATTCATTTACCTTTAATTTTTTTTATAAATATTTGGTTAAATGTTTATAAATTGTCTAATTGTTTGTGTTTATCTAGGTTGTACATACCAGGAGGTGCATGCTTGCTCCTCCCAAAGGATCAGTTGTTGCAGAAAGAAATCCTAGTGACTTTCTGCTAGAAAGTTTGGAACAAGACAACTCACACCTCATACAGTATCTTGCATATCTTGATCTATGTATTGTATCAGAAAGCAATGCTGAATCATGGCGTCGTGCATCCATTTTTGAACAAACTGGCGTAACTTACAAAAGGGTTATAAATGTATGCTTGAAGCCTCTTGAACAACTCATATCAATGCTTGCTGAAGGTTTTGAAGGTCTTTCCATAGACAATTCAGATTGCTTGTCCAAACAATTAAATTCGCCTCTGGATGTGAAAGCTGACTTGAGTCTTCATGAAGCTTTTAATGATTTTCAGGTACTGGTATTCAGTTAATATATAATTATCATTTATTGAACACTACAGAGAGTTCACAACGTCTTTGCTAAGATTGAGATATGCTAGGCAAATCTTTTTCCTAAGGAACATTATTGCTGTTGACTAGTTTCTCAAAGAGGAATATATCTTGAACTTGTATGCTCCTTGATTAGAAGTGATTATTTGACTTGAAGATTGGTGACATCATCAACATGATGTAGCCTCTTTATAGATATTGTGTAGTTTTGATTATATATCTTGTGACATGTTACCCTTAGTTTAGTTACCCCATCCACTAACTAAAGAAATAAACCTTTATTCAACAACCATGTGCTTCTTCAAAGAATTCAAAGAAAAAGATCATGGAAAGTTTAAGCAACTGATACATAAGATTTCCTGAGAACATTATAAGACTTTAATGGAGAATTGAATTTTGATATAATTCCAAATGCCACTACCTGTATTAGTGGCTCTTGGCACAATACCATTTCATACTTCTCATATTAAAGAGTAGTAATGTTAAGATGGATTCACTCCTTGAATCCCTTCCCACCACATAAAGAAACACAATTAAAATCTGGTATTCTTCTGAAAATAATCATGTGAAGTCTCAGGAAGAGCATCCATCAACAGTAAATAGATTGATTAATTTATTTGAGAAACATAACCATCTTGCACCCAAACAAGTAGTAAACGTCTATTGAGACACATGACACACAAGTACGACATTAGTGTTAAATTAACATCTCAATGACAAGCTTAGAAGTTCATAAATAAACCATGAAATTAAAGAAACATCATAAAAATTAATTACTCTAGAGTTTGGAGACATCTTTGAGCATACTATAATGTAGAGCCCTTATCATGTTTTGGCCTGCAAATCTGTAGGCCTAAGAAACTACGTGCATGAATTGAGGTGTTCTTCCGTTTTGGGCGGCACCAGCGGAAATTACCGTAACGCTGGTGCGCCGAAACCGGCATCATCAACCCATGGATTTCGTGAGTGCGGCCGCGGCGACAGCGAGAATCACACAACAGCAAATCGTGAATGACGTGCGCGATAGAAGGAATCACGTGCGTCGTGCACCAGTCTGTCTTGCATTAAAAAAAGAAGAAAAAAACGCTATAAGAGAATGGAAGAGTGTCGATGGTGAGCAGCAACAGCACGAGGAGGCAGCAGCAAAGGGAAGCTCCAGGCGGCGACGGCGGTGACAGGTATGCTAAAAAACATTTGCGCAGCGGCACGGAGGTCGTCACGGGACTCACCGACGTCACCAGAGGGGTCGCCGGATGCCTCCGGCGTCGCCGGAAGCTTCGCCGGATGGCGCTGGAGCCGCTGGAAGCGCGTCTCCGACGGGGAGGCAGTTTAGGTCTTAAATCCAAATTTACAAAAGTAAATAATAAAATTATTTATTTAAATCTAACATTTTCTTCCTTAAATATTATCCAAATAAAATATATAAAATTACAATTTAAATTTAAAAAATTAGATAATTTAATTAATTAATTTTCTGAATTAATTTTTTTATTTTAAATATTATTTTAAAATTCTAATTTTTTAAAAATTATTTATCATGATATGTTTCAAATAATTTCATTTTATAATATGATAATTATTTATCATTTTACTGTTTTTATTATTTAATTAATATTCAAATATTTTTATCATTTTAATATATATTATTTAAATAATTAATTAATTTATATGATTATTATATATAAAGTAGTATTTTGTGTTAATTTATATACTATTAATTATTAAAGATAATAATTTTTTATCTTAAAATCAATTTAAAATTTAAATTCATGAATATTAATTATTAAGATATTAAACTTTTTTAATTTTAAATTTCTTGTTTTCAAAATATATACCTGATATGCGTAAGAAATATCATACATCATTTTTTATTTTAAAATGCCTCTTCCTGATATGTTTAGAAAATATTATCTGTCATTCTGTTTTTTATTTTAAAAATTTTGATAAATATATACTCACAAATTCATGAGTCCTAATAGAAGTAAAACACTCATATTCTTGTGCACTTTTAATAATTTTAAATTGAAAAAGTTAAATTAATATTCTTATGAGGTTGTTCCAAGTTTAATTTATAAAAATGTGTTATAGAAGATTACTTTCATGAAGTTGTTTTTTATATATTTAATTTGTTTGTTTATAATAATAAAAATATTCTTGACATTATAAAATGATGACTATTATTTGAGCTAAAAATGTGAATTATTCTTAATTTTTAATAATGCATAGGTAATGACACCAAAACAATAATCTGATCCAGCTTGGAGACACGCACGTCGATTAGAGAATCGATTCATTGGCAATGTTTATATTGCGATATGATTGGACGGGGTGGTGGGGTCACACGCCTAAAACAACATCTTGCTAGTGGATATTCAGATGTTTAGAATTGTCCAAAACTTTCTTAAGAAGTTCGTCGTGCAATGAAAGAGGAACTTGAAGGCCAAAAAGCATTAAATTATAAAACAACAATGACAACGTGATCTTGATGATAGTCGAAGCTCTAGATAGCCAATTTATGATGAATTTGAAGGTCGTGGTGAAATTCCAAATGTTGAAGATTTTTTAACAGCTCTCAGTGTCTCGAAAATATGACTATGAGAAAATATGCGACATAGAAGTGACTTAGCTCGTACCAGTAGAAGTGACTCAACTACTGCAACAACATTAGGAAGGAGTGTAAGTGTTTGTTTTACTTCAACACAAAGTGGTATTGGTCGTTTTTCCTTCTATGGGACGAAGACGTGCAATTGATATTGTTGATATTGATGCACTGACATTTCCAGACCAAACTAGCAAACAGACTAGGATTGATGATGCATACACAAAAGAGAAGAAGAAATCAATCGGTAAAAGTATTGCAAAATTTTTTCATTTTAATCATATTCCTCTTAATGCAGTAAACAACACATACTACCGTAGCATGGTGTCTAACATTCAAAAATCTAGACCTGGTATTCAACCTCCAACTGCATATGAAATTGCTGGTTCATATTTAGATGAACAAGTGGAGGAGATCAAAATTTGGATCCTATCATCCAAAAAGCAATGGAACTTATATGGGGTTACGTTGATGCGTGATGGTTGGACAGGACCTACACGGATGAGCATTTATCAACTTTCTACTATACTGCAATAGAAAGATGATATTTCATAAATCTATTGATGCAACTATAGATTTTCCTGATGCACCCGACATATATCATTTGACGAATAGTGTAGTTCAAGAGATAGGTGTAGATTATATAGTGTAGGTGATTATAGATAATGGTGCCAACTTTAAGAGGGTTGGAGAGTTATTGGAGCAAAAGTATTAAATATTATTTTCGACATCATGCGCAACACACTGTATTGATTTGATGATGGGAGATATTGGTAAACTCGATATAGTGAAGAAGGTAGTGAAAAGGTCAATCTTTAACAAAATTCCTCTATAAACATCATTGGGTTCATGGATTAATGAGGAAATTTATTAATGGTGAAATTCTACGACCAGGAGCGACTAGGTTTGCCATTCACTGTCTCCTGTTAAAATCGTTTAATAAAAAAAAAATCGGATTGAAAGCCATGTTCTCTTCTGAGGATTAAGAAGTCTCTCGATATTCTAACACGGTCGAAGGTAACGAGGTGCAAAAAATTATTATATCTGTTAGATTTTGGAACTATATTGCAGATATTCTTCTAGTAATAGAACCTTTGTACGTTGTTCTACGTAAAGTCGATATGGACAAGAAGCCACAAATGAGCAACGTTTACCGCCTAATTCATGAAGCAAAAGAGGAAATTAAGAGACGACTTTAATCACCAACCAAATATTAACATTACATTGATATAATCACTACAAGATGGGACGATCAAATGGGAAAATATATTCATTTAGCAGGTACGTATTTTTTAATAATGAATTTCTAATATTGTTATTAATAATTATATTTATATATGTTTAGTTATTGTAGGTTATTATCTCAATCCGGCATATCAATACCGTTATAATCTTGACACAAATAATGATTTATTACTAGCCCTCAGACATGTAATATCAAGACTACAAACAAATAGAGAATCAATTGCTGATACTATTAATGAAAGCCGATTATTTTGAGAGACATATGGTTCTTTTAGTGATCCTATTGCAGTGTCATGCAGATATAAAATGGATGCAGGTAAATATAGTAAAAATTATTACTAATTATTGTCAGCAAATATAAATATTATTTTAATTTTGTTCTTATTTATCTTACAGCTGAGTGGTGGTTACAATATGGAGAATCAACTCCAAATTTGAAAAAGATTGCAGTACGAATTCTCTCACAAACAACATCTTTAAGTGGTTGTGCTCTCATTCATACAAAAGTAAGAAATTGTCTTTCTTATCGTCGATTGGCGAAGATAGTCTACGTTCATTATAATATGCATCTTCAATTAAGAGCAATAATAGAAGAAAATGAAAAACAAGAGTCTGGTGATGTAGACTCATTTGATATTGGATTTTTCCAAACTGAGAATGATCCAATGATGGATTGGTGGAGCGCTGTTGAGGCTGAAAATCCATTACTTGATGAAGCAGGAGACCCACCACGACCATCTCAATTTCATATTCAACAGGTTGAAATAATACAAGCTGGAGGAGATATCAGGGAGAATGAAGATTATGATAAAGCTTTTGATCAAGAATTTTGATTTTCTGGATCTCGATCTAGACATTCTCAAACATCTCAATCCCAAACCTAACCAAAGTTTATAGATAAAGGCAAAGCTCCTGCAATTTTTACTAAAATGAAATAAAAAGTCAAACTTCTTGCTTTTACTGGAAGGGGTCAATTGAGAATTAGAGAAAATCCACTTGATGCAATTGATGAGCAAGAACATGATGACAGTGATGAAATATTATCACCTTCTGATACTGTAGTCCGACGAGAAGTTCGAAATGAGGATAGTGATGTTAATAGCAGTGCAACTATTCATGTAAGTGATGATAGCGGCAATGCATCTGGTGGTAAAAATTATGTTCCCCCTACTCTAGCATCGGAGCCATGGACATGTGAGGTAGATTACACACATGCAACTCAAGATAATGATCATGGAGCTAGAACTATTCAATATCAACATCAAAATAAGGATGACAAACAAAAGAAAGCTCACAATTATCGAGATATACGATAGAGTTTAGCTAAGATTGATTTTGGTCGAAGTTCATCATACTCTCAGCCTTCTTATTATAACTCTGATGCATCATATGGTGATCCATCATACCAGAGTTTAGAGACATGTTTATCCTTATCTTGTGCCTGTACCCGTTCCGATTTTAATGGTGCCAATTCAAGTCCAACTTTTAGTGATGAATTGAGATACGCTAATGGGCATGTGAAGAAATCAATATCAATATTGTATGTCATGGGATGCTTATTTAATTTGGACGTTAAAGAACCATGGAATTGATCTAAGCAGAATGCTGCAAGAAACAATGCTTCCATCTGATTCACGCCACTCCTTTTGGTATTAATAAGGTAACATATTGTAATGTATCAATTTTAATTCGAGTTATTTATAGATCAATTTTCTTTAAAGAAGGTTATATTTAATTTTTTTTAACAATATTAAATTGTTCAATAATTAAAAACTTATATAAAATTAATATACAACTTATTTTTAAATTATACACAATAAATATATTTATCTAATAATTACTATATATAACCGTATCGTTCCGGTCTAAGACCGAAACTTCGGCACAGGTCGAAATTTTAAACCATGACTACGTGTTAGCACAAATTATGAGAAATAGTGATGCCAATCTTATTGGTAATCTCTTTTTATTAGTTGTGCATTGAATAAGACTACTGATTCTTATAGTATTTGAGAAAGATCTACTCATAAATATCTCATTAATCTCTTTGTTAAAAATTTAATTTAATTATAACTTCATTAACTCTTAATTCACTTTGTACAGTATAATAACTTATAAAGATAAACAATATTATTATTAAATTTAAGTTTATATACTAGTAATACCTAATCAAATTAATATGTTAGTTATCTATGTTAATTTACTTTAATTTAATTAACTTAAGCATATATTAAATTTATTGATTTCTAAAATTAAGGCTATAAGTTATTAATATAAAGTTATAACTCGATTGAAATTATAATTTTTAGTTTGCAATTAACATTACACGTTAATAAATCATAACATTAAATTGTGAAATAAAATTTAACATATTATTACAAAAAAAATGAAGAAAACACTACCCCATCTCCTTAACTCTATCTCCTACTATATCATCATCTATATTTTGAATATATTTTATCCTATTTTTGTCATAGAGCATTGGTTATTAAAATACATGTTCATACCATCTTAAATATGTCTCTCGGAGTTTTTCCTAAATAGACACAATTTTGACTTTATCTTTAATGTCCTCATTTCTTATCCTATTCATTCTTATATCTCTGCACATCTACTTTAATATTCTCATCTTTGCAACTCTTATTTTTTACTCGTGTGTTTGAGTCATAGTCCAATATTTAACTCCAAATAACATAGTAGGTATGCCTGTCATTTTGTATAATTTCTTTTTAAATTTTAGAGGTACCTAATGATCACAAAGAATACTTGATACTCTTTTCCATATCAACTATTTTATTTGACCCTTCTATCATTTTGCAAAAATGATTCTAAATACTTAAAGCTCTTAATTATGAGTAACTTATCATTTTCTATTTTAACAATTGTCTTATTACATTTAATATTGCTAAATTTAAATTTCATATATTCTATATTTACTTTAGTAAACTTAAAACTTTTCATTTCTAATGTTTCAGACCAAGATTCGATCATAGCCTTTACTCCTTCTCATGTCTCATCTACTAAAACAATATCATATATTAACAAACATGTATTATGGAAATGTGTATTGGATGTGTCTAATGAGTTCATTCATTCATAGTGTAAAAAGATAAGGATATAGAGTTGATCCTTGATTTGATTCTAATTTTGTAGACAATGTTTCGATTAATCCTCTTAGAGTTTTACTCTTATCATTGCATCATCATACATATCCTTAATTGTTTCGATATATGCTATGTTAACATTCTTTTTATTCTAGAATTCTCTACATAATTTGTCTCAGGACTCTTTCATAAGCTTTTTGCTAGGTTGATGAGTATCATGTGTCATAGATTAAAATTTTATGTCGTACCGGCAAAAACATGCGGAGGCATAGCGCGAGGGGGTGGGTGGGTGGGAGAGGTCGCGATCTGCTTGCATGATGTGGGGGAAGATGTGATTTGCTTGCTTGCAATCCTCATCGTGCGAGCCGGATCGTGGTGGGTCTGGGGAGGTTGCCACAGAGAGAGAGAGAGAGAGAGAGAGAGAGGTTGTTTTAATTTAAAAAGTTTATTAAACTTGTATTAATAATTTCAATTAACTCCTAGGTATAGTAGAGATAACCTTAATGAGCTTAATTAAACCTAAATAAAATTATCTTATTAATTATATATTTTATTTATTTTGATTTTGAAAATATATAATAACTAATTTATATATTTACTTACCATATAGGAGTGTTGTGATCTTTTTTTCATTTTAATGTTTTAATATTTTTTAAATATTTTATTTTTAGATAATATATTTTAATTATATATTTAAAAAATATTTTATTTTATAATATATTTTATACATATCGGTATGATATAGTATCGAAATTCTATCGTTCCGATCATAGACCGAAACTCTGATACAACTTAAAATTTTAAACCATGCCATGTATAAGTCTTATTTTCCCTATATTTTTAAATTAGTTGTTTTGAGAACATGTATAACTTTTATTGTTGGCCTTTTAAGTATAAATCCAAATTGATTTTTGGTCATTATGGTATTCTTCCTTTTTTTAGCACTTTTTTTCAAAGTTATGTGATATTACTCATTAGCTTAATGTCCCTATAATTGACATTCTCTTTTATTTTTATATAGGGGACTAAAGTACTTACCCTCCATCAATTATACATTTATTTCATTTTCAATATAATAACTTTGTAAGACATTCAATATTTTGTTTCCTTAAATACTTTCATACCTCTATCAAAATGTCATTTGGTTCAATCACTTTTTCATTTTGCATCCTATTTAAAGCTTATAAAACTTGTGAAGTTTGAATTCTCCAATAAAAATTTAAATTTCTATACTACTCTAATGTACTTAAATTACCTACGTTGGTACCTAAAGTTTCATTAAAAGTTTATGAAAGTTTTTCCATCATTTGTTTATTTTCTCATCATTCACTAGTACCCTATTGCATTCATTTTGATAATATCATTTATTTTTCTTTCTCATTTTAACTGATATATGTCCCTTTTTTTATATCCAACTTTCGGTATAAGAGTTCAAAATTTTTATTCTTACCTTCACTTACCGGTTAGTCTTTTTCTTGGCTACTACATACTTTTTTAAGTTTTCTTTGTTATTACAAATGTACAATAACTTATAGGCTACTAGTTTTTCCATCCCATTTTATTGTACTTTCTCATTCCACTATCAAAATTATTTATCTAATGGTGTATATCCTTTTGACTCATCAAATCATTTTTTACCATCATTTTCAAATTTAACCCCTGATGTATTTGAGTCATCATATATTTCTCCTAATGTTTGTACTCTTACTCTCTCCGTAAAAATACTTTATTTCTTATTCTATAACTTTCACCACTTGATTCTAGGAACCGTGCACAATTTCCTGTTATTAATACTATGCTTGAGGCACATATTAACACTATTAATATATGCTAGGTTGTTAAGTTTTCTTCAGGGACAACCTTGCAATTTTTATAAGTCTATTCTTATTCGTGATCATTAAAAAATTAATTTGCAATTTATTGTTCGCACTTTTGAACTTTAGGTTTTTCTCTTTTCATAAAAAACATTTTTTCTTTATTTCTTGTTCCAAAATTATAATCCCCATGCATCCTATCATTTTCCACATCATTTAGATTTCCTTTATTTAAATAATCCCGTTTGATGGAATTTTGTATACTATTTGTATTTGGGTCTTCCCAAAAATTATATTTGGTTGCTTCATCTAATTCTACGTGATATGCATATATGCTAATTACATTAATAATATCTTTGATCATCACTATCTTTTATCGTCGCTGGGAAAAGATGGTCTATGTTCATTATAATATGCGTCTTCAACTAAGAGCAATAACGGTAGAGAATGAAGAACAAGCATCTGGTGATGTAGACCCATTTGATATTGGATTTGTTCAATCTGAGAATGATCCAATGATGAATTGGTGGAGCACTGTTGAGATTGAAAATCCATTGCTTGATGAAGCTGGAGACCTACCACGACCATCTCAAAAAATATAAGCTAGAGGAGATATCAGCGAGGAAGAAGATTATAATGAAGTTTTTGATCGAGAATTTTGATTTTCTGGATCTCCATCTAGACATTCTCAAACATCCCAACCCCAAATCCAACCAAAGTCCATAGATAAAGGCAAAGCTCCTGTAATTTTTAGTAAAAAAAAGAAAAAAGCAAACCTCCTGCTTTTACGGAAGGGGTCAATTGAGAATTAGAGAAAATCCACTCGATGTAATTGATGAGCAAGAATATGATAACAACGATGAAACATCATTACCTTCTGACATAGTAGTCTGACGAGAAGTTCGAAATGAGAATAGTGATGTTGATAGCAGTGCAAGTACTCGTGGAAATGACTATAGTTATGTATCATCTGGTAGTAAAAATTATGTTCCTCTTACTCTAGCACTGGAGCCATGGACATGTGAGGTAGATTACACACATACAACTCAAAATGATGCTAGAACTATTCAATATCAATGTCGAAAAAAGAGTGACAAACAAAAGAAAGCTCACAATTATCGTGATATGCCAGAGTTTGATGAGATTGATTCTGGTCGAAGTTCATCATAATCTCAACTTTTTTATTATAACACTGATGCATCATATAGTGATCCATCATACCAGAGCTTAGGGATGTATGTTTATCCTTATCTTGTGCCTCTACCCGTTCTGATTTCAGTGGTGCCCGTTCAAATCTAACTTCCAGTGATGAATCGAGACACGCTGATAGACATGTGCAGAAATCAATATCAATATTGCATGTCATGGGATGATTATTTAATCTGGACGTTGGAGAACTATGAAATTGACCTAAGCAAAATGCTGCAAGAACTAATGCTTCCATTTGATTCACGCCATACCTTTTGGTATTAGTACTAACAATTTTAATTCGAATTATTGATATTTGATAGATTAATTTTCTTTAAAAAAATTATATTTAATTATTTTTTCTAACAATATTAAGTTGTTCAATAATTGAGAACTTATATAAAATCAATATTCAACTTATTTTTAAATTATACATAATAAATATATTTATCTAATAATTACTATATATAAATTAAAAAAATATCGAAATTGTATCGGCACGATACGATACAATCCCGAAATCGTATCATTCTGGTATGGGACCACAACCTCCACACAGGTCGAGATTTTAAATCTTCACTAGAATTAAATTGGTTAACCCACTCACACTTGATATGAATTAAGATTTAACTTGAATTAATATCTGAATTTATGATTTTAGTCACTATTAATAAAACAAATTCCTACCCTATTACTAATAATTTTCGAATGTTATGACTTATAACTCTTCCACATAACCAGAACCTTCTATGATGCAAACCTGGATTCGCTCAGTTCCTATGTGTTTGATTAACATCCTTTGATGAAGATGTCCATCATTGGCATTATTAGCAAGGTTGTAAAAATCGCTAGGCGGTAGTCGGGCGGAGGACTACCGCCTAGCGCTTAGTCGGCGCCTAGGCGGCATCACGGTGGGGTGCCGCCTAGGCGGGCCTAGGCGCCGACTTTTATAACAATGATTATTAGTTAGGCACGCAAGGACTTAGTGTTTTCTAACACTCAAGTTTTGTTATATTATGTAGATTTGCTTTATCCAAGGCAATTGAAATTGAGACATGATGAATATATTTGCTGGTCTCAGTTCATTCTATGTTATTGATACCATTTAGCGATGGCTATTTTCCTTTTTAAATATAAATAACTTTCCGGTAGAATTAGTTATTGTGGTAAACTTAATCTCACATAGAGAACTAAAAAAACTCACATAGAGAAAAACATTATTAAACTAAAGAAATTAGCAACTTGGAGGGAATGAGGTCCCGTTTAAAGGCTTCAACTCAAATATAATTGGTAATAAATTATATAGGAGAGAAGTAATTTTATCCCTACAAAACTCATTAAACTTAAAATAAATCCTTTATTCTCTAATCAAGATAATTACCAAATTAAAAATTGCTTTAATCGACTTGCACTCCTAAATAAAAGACTACCAAAATAAACTCATATAAATCTAAAACTCGTTTAAATTATATTTATAATCTACATTATTCTCCCCTACTATACTGAATTTTAAGCAACTTGTCAGCGCCTTTCTTCTGTTATCGTTTCCCAGCATAGAAATACTTGTTTAGCATGGTTTCTTGATTATCTCTTCTTGGTAATCCTTCTAATGAGTGAAGTAGTGGCGTATCTTCTTTCTCTAGGCATTGACTTTTTTTGGAATCTTTCTCATTTTTGATTGCCTCTTTCAATAAATGAGAAATTGATGATTGATCATGTAGCAAGGATGTTGTGTGCATATATGTAGTAGTCATGAGGTCTAAAATTGATAATGCAAAGGATTATCACCTATAATAGTCAACTTGAAAAATCGATCTTAAAATTCTCCTATTAAGTTAGCAAATCATCTAATTTAAAAATTGAATTAATGCTTAATTAAGTTAGTACATTAAATTAACATACATCAGAAATAATTTTTCAAACAATATAACTAATTAATTAGTTAAGAAGATTGTTTGAGTAGTTATAAGACAATATGAATTTATAAATACAAGAGGATAATCTATTGCATCACTAGACATTTTACAATAATTATTAATTTATTTATTTTATTCTACCATCATAATGTGTCTCTTGAAAGCTTAGAACAAATCTCGTAATAATGACAAGTAACAAACAAGAAAATCAACTCTTTGGGCATACAAACTTTAAAATCATAAATAACTACAAAGTCTTAACTAATTTGATGTTTTTTCAATAGATCTGTTTCATTGTGTATATTTTGTTCAGTTTTTTCTTTGCTTTATTAGGAATAGTATTAGAGAGCTATAATTTGTAAGTGTAAATAACATGTTAAATGTTCTCCAAATGAGTTAAAAAATCAAGTTTTTTCTAGGATTGCGTTAAGCAACTCTTTTAGGGTCAAAAGCCAACAGGGAATCTTTCAAGATCAAGTCATGGGGGAATTTTTTAGGGTCAAGTCAACAGGGAATTTTCAAACAATGTGATTGCAATTTTACCAAATTATTTTTGTTCATTGTCGCAATTGGAGCTAGATCTATCGTGGGAATGAGAAGGATCTCTTATCTAATATTTTATAATTAACTGAGTCCCAATTTTTCCATATATCCACAAAATTGCTCCTACTTAAGTTTTTTTTTAAACTACAAAGGGAGGTGATTAAATTCGTTGCCTTCAATTCTGAGCAAAGAAATGAGTTCTCACCATTGTGACTGTAGGCCAATGATAGGAAGCATGAATCTTCTATGGGTACATTTGCATTGAGGGGATGGTAAAGGAAGTTTTGCATCTAATGTTGCGAGGCCATGAGGGTGCTGAATTTGTGGGTCATTGTTTGTCAGGTGGAAGGTGCAAATTACATGAAGTTCTTGTTTTACCTATGCAGCAAAAAGTCCACTATAGATTTTCTTTGATGATGCTTAAATCTGATGGAAAAAGATGGCTTTCTTGAGGAGGATAGATCTCGTGAAGAAGGCACAGTTGAACATGTTGGATGGACGTCTACCTTGCTGCAGATGAGGATTTGCCTCCACAACTAGTGGGTGTTGGCTTTTAGGGACTTGGAGAAGTTGCACAGTGGAGTCAAGCTAGCTGGACGATAAACCCACCTCAGTCAGCAAGTCAATCATGTGTGTTGGGTTTCGCAGTTTTCCGTTCAGTTAGATTGCTCTCCATGTCCCCGGATTAAAATTTTCTATTAATTAGAAACAATCCGGATGGAGAGAACCTTTCCAAACAACCGTATCATCATCGTACTAATCGACTCGAGTGATCACTTGAACAAACTTGTTGTTCAAGCAATCTAACTCGTCTAATCGATTAGCTGCGGAATAGACGATGATTTGATCGCTGATTTTTATGTTTATCTTCGGGGTCCATGATAATAATCAACATACGATATTAAGCAAGAACAAGTAGGAACTAAACAAGAATTATACCTCTTGTTTACCTCGCGATCTTCTATCGTATGCCCTATTCTCTTCTTGGACGTCGTGTGGGCAACGATCTTCCAAGAAACGGAGTCACCAAAGCCTCTCCTTCCTTATGCTTGCGCCAACCACCAAAGGAGAAACCTCTCCTTCCTCCTTCCTCCTTGCACCGACCACCAAAGGAGGTGAACCTCCTACCTTGCGTCGGCCCTAAGGAGTGAAGAGGGGAAGAAGAAGAAGAGAAAGAAAAGACTGTCTCCCTCACCAAGACCTAGCCGATCACTCTCCTTCACCTTCTCTTGCTTGTGGCGTCAAACACAAAAGGAAAACCCTTTTGTTACCGCCGGCCACTCTTCCCTCTTCTTTGTCGTGCATGCCCAAGGGAGGAAGAAAAGGAGAAAAGAGAATTGAAGAAGAAGAATGAATATCTTCTTCCTTCTCCTCTCCCTAGCCGTGACCTTCTCCTTCCCTTGTAGCCGGTGCCGCTTAATCCCTAGGAGAGATAGAGAGAGAAAGAGAGGAGAGAATTAGGTTATGGGTTATTGATTAGGCCTTAGTCTCATGACTCATGAGGTATATATAGGCTACAATAGGGACCATGAGGAGAAGTTGGGTCTTGGTCTCCTAATGGATCCAAAGCCCGATCCATTAATGATAACCTGGTACACTAAGGGGTTATCATTGAACTACTACACCAACCCCCATAAATAAATATAGGCTCCACTATATTATGTGTATATAATCTCCTCGTGTTTAAGATCTAGCATGTCCATTAATTAATTAAATTACTGACAATTTAATTAATTAATATCTAACTCCATGAGTAGTACCACTCAATCGTATCATCATGTCGGACCAAGTCGACTTGCATGATTTACATGATGAACTTTATGAGCTCCTCAAGGAGACATCATCATCCTAACGCATTAGGACACGGTTTCCTTCTATAATCAACGACACACCATGTAAATAATATTATTTCTCAATTTATCGGGCCTATTGATTTAACAAATAAATCTCGCCCATTGGTAAATCAAAGAAATATATATTAAGTACATGTGTCCGTTATTATATCGGGATTAAGAGCATGCACACCATAATATCTGAGGTCTGATTCAATTATATAGTCAGTATAAATCGAATCACCTCTAAGTCGGTCATGCTCAATACACACAAAGTGTACTAGTGCAATTCTATAGTCAAGATAGACTAATACCAAATTATACTACAACCATTCCAATTGTTTGTCCAAAACCATCTCGGTTGTGAGCCACTACTTATACTTTACAAGGGACTGATAACATGATCTTCTGTGTGACATTACACACCATGTTATCTACAATGTAAAGGACAATATGCACATATAGTGGGAGAAGGCAAGTAAACATAGGAGAAAAGGAGGTATTGGTCGCGCGGTTGCAAATAGGCGATAGCTCAGAGTTGTTTGTGGGGTCATTTGCAAATGGTATTTGGATGGAATACAGAGTGGCCAGAGAAGGCCATGTGTTATGGTTAAAAGTAGTATGAGAGCTACGACAAAATAGTGTAAAGGTGTGCTTTGTTTTTTTTTTTTGGGGGGGGGGGGGGGGGGGGGGGTTAATATTTCTTTTTAAAGATTCCAATCATAAAATATTATACGAAACAAATAAGTTTGTATACTTTAAATAGTCAATCAAACTTGGAGTAAATATTCTATTTCCTAAACAAGATAGTAAAACAAATAAAATTCCAAATCTGCATTGAGTAGGGCTTACACATAGGCTTGAGCAATCATACTCATGAAATTGCCATTATCTTGATAGAGTAGTTTCCTTTGTTGAACAAGCTCGTCGAAAAAAGAATAAATTGTTGGGCTTTTGGTTTTTGGAGCCCCTTCTTTGATCATGTGCTAAAACTTGAATTAACAATTTTACTCGCCAATTTTTTATTGTCGTTGTAGGACACAACATTGGGTTATTAAGTATGATCATATTCTGAGTGAGCATACAGTAACACTGTTGCACGGGTTACATGCGAGAGGAAACCTAAGTTTTGATCCATTGCCACATATAATTTATTTATGACCCAATCATTATGCTGTAATAATTTGTAATAGTTGCTATCTTGCAAACTATTGTAATCCATTGACATAATTGTTATAATTTCATTTAGTTATTTTGCAACAATCTACATAGATTTATAGATTTAGTTCTCATACATTAGTTGATATAGGTATTTGATTTGCCTTTCTTTTGCACTTTAGTTGTTTTTTCATATCATGTTAGTCTTGCCTACTGTTATCCTTGTTCATCATCAAAATAGTTGTATTGAGCACTCTTATTGTAGAGTAAGTCCCAACAATTTATTATTTTTTTCTCTTTCAAGCACGCTTGACAAAGGAAATTACATATTTATTAATTAATGATCTTTCTCACATTTCCAGTGGGAATTTGATATATCAACACTACTACATTATTAGTCGACTTCGTATTGAACATTTTGTTCAGTAGAATATTTGTACTATATATGTTTATATGCACTAGTTTTGGTGCGACCATGCACCAAGTGGTTGAATCAACCATATTGCTTTGATATGGTTGACAAAGCTTTAAAGAACAGCACATAAATGAAGACCCAAAGGCAAGACCTTTTGGTAGACGACAAAGTTCGGGTAGGTTAAGGATGATCAGATACTATGCTTGGAAAAAGTCCTTAAGGTAATCTCGACATGCAAGTTGTGAGAGAGTAACTTGTATTTTGGGCGCAAGTAACTTTCTTAACTTGGGTGAAGACTTGACCAAGAAGATGTTTCATTGTCAAAGTCAATGGAGGAGTCAACTGTCGATGACTTACAGTTCTAATTTGTATAGTTGATCAACACTTGTGACAAATTAGTTTCTATCCTAAATCCAGTTTTGAAATTGAATTTAAAATTTAAATGATGACCGATGATGAGATCATAGTCGACTATGACACAATCAATATATTACATACTTGTTATTCCACGGAATTAGATGCGATAAGATCTAGTTTAGTCAGAGTTGACTGATAACAGTCAGTGGAAAATGCATATAATTGATGACAGTCAACATATGACACAATCGTGATCCAACTAATTGGTCACGAATCTTTTTGGTTCAGTTGACTGCTGCAGCACAGCAGTTTGACTAATTACCAAGTTAGTAGGGGAATTAATCCAAATGTACGATAATCAGAGGATATGTCGAAGGTGGATCTAGTCTAGTTGATAATGAAATTTAAGTCAAGATTCAGAGAAATAGTCGGCTAGAGATAGCAACGATCAAGCAATGGTTGTTGCAGATAAAGTTTCTAACAACAATGGATTAGTCGACTAATCAAGATGAAATAGTCAAATGGTGATCAATTTTACTCTACAAATACCAAGCGAAGGCAACTTCACATACATTCAAGAAACAGGAACAAGTGCCCTATCTACAACAAGATGTTGCTTTTCTTTACAGTTGTTTTAGCTTTCGTAGTTTTTCATTTTACTATTCTAGTTTCTTTTCTTAGTTCAGTTTTGAGCTTAAAGTCTTTCATCTTTCATATATTTATTCTGTTCTAATTGTAATTAGTTTTTTTGTAAAATATTTTTCCTCCTTCGTAAGGGTTCCAAAGAGAAAAATAGTGATTTTCAAAATGACTCATCTTAGTAATAGACCGTGGAGTAGGAATCCAGGCTTTTGAACCCCTTAAATACTTGTGTTTGTGTCTCATTTTCTTTTCCTGTTACATTAGATTTTTATTATTTGCATAAATCTTTCTAATTCAATACTTTCATTTTGAATGTTTTTCAAAAACTATATTAACCCGCTTCATCTTTTGAACTTAAAAGTAGTTAAATTAATGTTTCTCGAAAAGCTTGAACTTCCGCTGCCTTTTTCAGAATTTGAAAACATTTAATTTCTGCTGCATTCATTTAGACAACGCTAATGAAAAAAATGGAACAGATTTTGATTCGCTATTCATCCCCCTTTAGTGCCTCTCTTGATCTAACAACTATTGCAATAATGGTCGACTTCGTATTGAAGATTTTGTTCAGTAGAATAATGGCACTACATATATTTGTATTCCTCAAATTGAAAAAAGGTTGAGTGGATTTTTCTTACATAGTCATTAAAAAATAGGTAATATTGTATATGTAAAACACTTGAGCTTAGTTTCAGCAATATAATCTGTTGAACTAAATAAAATATTTGGCAATTTAGCCTCATATTAGCAGTACTAAGCATTCAATCTTTCAAACCAAGTAATTTGATTGGTAGGGAATGCCAAGCCTAGCAATTGTGATTCTTAAGACAATTTTGTGTTTCATGAAGCAAGAGACCTTAGGTTAGAAGCCTGAATAAAAAAATCACATTATGGTCTAAGGTTTCCAATACCACCGGTGTACAAGAGGGTATGAGCTTTAGCAAAATCACATTGACTTTCATCAGAAGCCTACTTGGTTTATTGTTAATTATTTGAAGTGATAGGAAAGCTGAATTATAGCAACTGAGGTTTGTGTGTTTTCACCTTGGTGCACCTGTAATTCTGATCTGTAGCGAGTTATGAAGAGTCAAATTGCAGATAAAAAAGCATATTTTTTTTTTCAAGTTTTTAATTTCTTAAATGAAGTGAGCATAGTGACATCTCCATTCCATATGTTTTGATATTTAAGACTCTGACTGAAGTGACTTCCACCAATTGATTTTGCAGACACATCACTATGGTAATTTTTACTAATGATCTACTCCTAGTGGCTTGGTTGTTCTTGCTTGTTAATGTTTGGTTTATCAACTAGAATATCTATTTTTGTTGACATAGTATTCTATTATGCATCCTAGAAATTTGCTATCTACATGAACATTTTCAAAAAAATTGCATACTATTTGCAGTTTTCGAGCGTTATTTCTTTCACTGGAGAGAACTTTTAATAATCGCACATAGGAAACTTTTGTTTTTACCTTTTGTTATGTTTTCTATGTAGAAATGCTCATGGTGCGCAAGGTCTCTAGGATCATTGACTGCAAAGTCTCATTCAGAGGACAGATATGGGGTTGCTCAACTTACTGGTTGCAACAAAGCAGTTGTCACTACATTGTTGTCTTGCTTGCTTGCGGTGGAGGCCTGCCTGGGAAAGAAAACTTGTGCTCCATCAGCACACTTGCTGGGTGCTGCAAACATCAGGTGGGCAACATTTAATGCAGGGAAAGGATTCGACACGTTTGCAGTAGCTACTAAAAGAAAGAAACCCTTGCTGTATGCTAAGGCATATGCCTTGGCTGATGTCGTTAGAACATCGCTTTACCAAATTGTTTCTGCCTTTGAGATTGATATGCAGGCAAATGCAAGAAACTCAACTTTGGAGAAGAATTGGATCAGTGATTGGAAGCCATTATATGGTACACGTGAGATCCTTGTATACAAGTTGCATCTTTTTTTGGAATATCGTGCAGTCTAAAGATACATCCGTTGTGACATTACCCAACTTGTTATCAGTGTCGAACATTTCGCATTTGGTGATTTAACCCGTTTTACGGATTATTAGAATTTTTTTCCTAGACTGTACAAGGCTTCAGGGGCGACCTACCATGTAAAAGTACCGCATGTTCTGGTATTATTCTACACATCCTGTCCTTTCCCAGTATGTGATATGTAATGTGCCCAAGCCTTCGTCGACTGGTATATAGACCTTTGGTCTAATCGTATCTGCGGATGCGTGCATGTGCTGACGCCAAATATTTGTAATGCGTGGACGTTTCCAGCTCAACGTTCGGTTTTCAGAGACCTATAAAACCAAAAAAATTCTTATTAGCAGGTTTTACTACAAGATTTGTGAATATTAGCAACTAAAAACTCATTTTTAAAAAATATCTTTCAGTGTGGATGAGTCAAAGACCTTAAACAACTTATAGAATTTGTATTTAAATTTTATAAAGTGCATAACATGACATTTTAATTACCAGGGATAAAGGGAATTTTATATGCCAATTATTTGAATTTCTTATGCTCTTAAGTTTTCTAGTTTCATGTCTTCTGGTAAGAGATTTTTACTTTTTACTAAATTAATCAGTAATATGTAATATTTTAATGACAATGTATTGCATAATTTTTAATACACATGGAAGGTAGAACTAATATAAAGTCATTTGGAAAAATTTAACATAGATGACAAGAAATAATAAAAGCTATCCGCTCCCGGGGATATGGCGCATTGGTAAATCACTCAAAGAAAAAAAAAATGATGAATCAGACAACAGACAAATTGAACCTGGGGTGACCGGCTCGGCTCTACAGAAGTTTTTCATCGGTCACCAGGGTAAATCGGGAAGCGCTCGCGGTGGATAGTCTAGAAGCCCAGCGTCCCAGGATTCGCGCCCCATTTGGAGGAAAAATTCCTACAAAATGCGCCATAACTGAGGAACGAACCGCGGATACCTGAGTTAACTATTAATGGCCCTACCACTATACCACAGCCCCGAGAACGATAAATCACTCAAAGAAGACACATAAAAGGATCAATGTTCAATCCCAAATGAGAAAGATATTTTAGATATTGATTTCTAAATGTACATGAATAGTGCTTCGAATTTACTCAATAAGTAAATTAAAGGAAAAGTTGTCTACCTCCAGCATTAGGCGAACACTTGACTTTTTTTTATTAAAAAATAATGCAAGCGATGGAAACACAAGATTAACATGGTATGATTTTGAAGTCATGTCCATGGGAGAGCCCATGAGATAATTCACTTTGCTGATTGCACAAGTTTACAAGAGCATAATGAGAGAATGCATCTAAACGCATATAACTCCCTTATTGGAGGGGAAAAAAACCTAATAATGGGCTCAAAACAAAACAAGTTATAGGATTTAGGGCATAACATATCAAATTTACACGTTCATTCAAATTTACACTTTCAATCAAATTTCATTTAGAAATATAAAATACAAAAATACATTTGTTCCACGCAGCCAAAATGCCCTCAAAGGGCTAACTTTTCTAGTCACTGTTCCAATCAAGGAAAAATAATGATTGACCTTACTTGATGCAATCATACTTTAAGTGGTCTGGTGTGAGATTGGGTGTTAAAGTTTGGACAGAGGATTTAAGCTATAGCTTGATTTGTATTTTTGATGTGTTTTTGAGTGTGTAGGGGACTACAAGGATATAGATGGAATTGTTCATGGCTCGACAAAGTCGGAGTGTTGGATGATAACTTGGCATGACCAAGGTGGCACGTCCCATGGAGGTTTGCTGTGCTCAAGAAAAAAAATAGAATGATGTTAGTGTTAGTCCTAAAACTAATTATAAGATAATTATCTAGGGAATGTTTTGTATCATATTCTATTTAATAAAGCTAAAGTTTGATTATTATATTTATTTCATGATTGTGCCCAATGAATAAGTATAATAATGTCCATGGATAGTAGATTCTGATCTACATTATATTAATTGGTTGAATTGATAGTAAGATGATATAGAGAACACTACTCTTAACTATTCCTAGTCAAGTATTAATATTCAAGGATAATATCAATGCATTGAGACTAGCATGTAGGTCAATTGATGACTTAATCTCACAAGTCATGGATATGGGATATCGAGTTGACACATGAGTATACATTAGAGAATGTATACTGAATTGACCTACCACGAGAAAGTTTCATGGATTGTTATATAAATGCCATAAACTTTTTCATGTGACTATTAGTATGAATAGTCCTTAGACCTAAAGTCACTACGGTTCCCTACATAAGGAATAATGTACTTTTGTATCGTCAAACGTCACCCGTAATAGGGTGGACTATAAAGGTGATTACTGAGTCTGCAACAAATTATGCGAAGGGATATGAGTGATATAAATAGGATCTATCCCTCACATATGAAGGGGGTGATATCTATAGGTCCCTTGATCATGTAGGACTACTAAATGCATAATCATGCTCAAATAAGTCAATATGAAATATTGAGCTCATTTGCTTGAGTGAGTCTACTGCGGATCAAGAAACACAAAGATTGATTAGAGGATGACACGATCTATGTCTTATTGATCAATCTAGATATAAAGGATAGAAAGACAAAGCCATATATTATAATAGTCACGGAAAGGTTATGTCGGATCTCGACATTCTCGTCACTTGGGTAGCAATGATGTATTACTAGATGTCGTTCATTATTTATGTATCTAAAGTGGTTTAGATATATTGCTAACGTTACGAAAACCTATTGGGTCACACACAAAGGACACGATATTTCGGAGATAAATTGAATTTAGTTCGATTAAATTGTGATATGAAATTGGATTAATTAAGTTAGACTCAAATGAATCAATTAAGTTGAGGGATTGAGCCTAATCCAAGTTAGACTCATTTAGTTTAGACTTAACCACTTAAGAATAAATAATATTCATTAAAAGGTTAATGAATATTATTATTAGAGGAAGATCAAGAGTTATTCTCTTCATTGGATGAAGAGAAGATTAAAAAATTAAAATGAATATCAAGATGTTTTAGTATTCATTGAGTTTTATTGGCTTTACACTAGGTAAGTTCAAGGGACAAAAACCCTTGGTATTTATTGGATGAATATAAGAGGCTCTCTTGTCATTTTGAAAGGAAACTAGTGTTCATTGTTCTTCTTCCTTCTTCCTCCATCTCTTGGCCGAAACTCCCTTGATGGGGTTTTGGTGTTTTGTGAGCCATCCCAAGTTGCTAACACAACTAAGATGGTTCTTCTCCAAGGCGTAGATCGTGTGGATACTACTAGAGGCACATACACTTGAACGTGCAAGAGTTCTGATGAACTGAGGACGAGCGGGACAAATGAAGGACACACACCAAAGGTATAACCCTTAGTTAGATTTATTAAACTTCGAACGAGTTTTTTTTCGCATGGATTGCTCAAAGAGATCTCAAATTTTCGTTGCAGTTTTAAGTATTTTTCGCATAGAGATCCCTATAGTGGTATCAGAGTCACTTGCGAAAGATTGTACAAAGTTTAAAAGACTTTTATATGTGATATAGAAGTAGAACAGATTTTTTGTTATGGATTGTATAAATGTATGAACATTTATCAAGATATAAAAGTTTGTGTTGATCAAACTAAAGGTTCATAGCATCATCATACGCAATATGAAAGTGTGCTATGGTTCGATTGTACGCAACAAATTGTATAACCTATGGTATTCATGGTAGTCGATGCGTTGAGTCGATTTATTGTAAACAAATTGTGCGAATTTGTCGTTAAATGCATTAATGATTCATGAAGGGGTTTTAGTTTATTTTGTTGAATTTTTGGCTGTGACTCATTTAAGGAGTGAGGTTTCAGCTCATATGCAATCTTTACAATCATAATAAAAAAATTGATATCCTAGATCTATTGTGTGTGTTTATTGTCATGGTGCATGGTTATCGTCCTTAGCCCCAATATGATTATGGTTGTGTATGTGTGCATGTTGTAATTTATAATACAACCTACGTGTCGTGTCTTCATCTCTATTTTTCTAATTGTAAAATAGATTTAGACTTGAATGTAACTTGAGTTTTCTTTATTTTGTAATGTACAAAACGAGGAGTGGAAAGTCCATTAGAGGATGAAGTTACAAGAAGGATGCCGACAATACATGATGACCGAAGGAAGCACTTGGAGAAGATGCTATTCTTAGGTTGACTATTCGATTTTCTCATTGGCTTGAGAGGATCATAACATATGGGCTATAACCATGTCATGATTATTGCTTGTATGTGATGCATGTTTAGACGATAAGTTTATTTTAATTAAGTCAACTTGATATGTCAATCAAAGTTTGGTACTCACTACTACCTCGATTATTTGTTGTTGGGTTTGCCAAAGCAAAGTGGCACATTTTATCTTGGTAGAGTGCAAGTGAACAATTGTGATATCCCACTATTGAACTTATGGCTAAACTTAACTAAGTTACCTCAATTGGATTGAGAACTTAGAGACATATTCCAAAAGTTAGGAAAGTTGGGTTAAAGAACAATTATACTAAGCCTTGGGCGATTAACCAAAGCTAACTCAAGATGATGTATAATGTGAATCTTAACTTTTTGTTTATAAGAGTTGCATAAGATGTAATTGATAAATATTGCCTACCTAATCATACTAAATCTTGGGCTATTAGCCAAAGCTAACTCAAGGTAAAGTATGATGTGAATCTTGTCCCACATGAATGTTATCGCTATTGGATTTGGAGCTAGTAGTGTGACCTACATCCATGACTAGCCTCTACCAAAAGTTTTATAATTCAGTGGGAGCATCATTTAATTAAAGGTCTAATTAAATGATTTAGATATGATACTCATTTATACATTTTAATGTTATAGATCACCATGTCATCAAATACGTCAAATACTTTATCTCTGCGATCTGTCCTTGAGAAGGACAAACTCAACGAAGCAAATTTCTTGGACTAGTACAGAAACTTGAGGATTGTCCTCAAGCAAGAACGAAAACTATACGTCCTAGAGCAACCCCTTCCTGAAGCGCCTGCCACTACTGCTACCCGTGCCAAAAAGGATGCTTACAAGAAGCATCAAGATGATGCATTGGATGTATCATACCTAATGCTTGCCACCATGAACTTTGAGCTTCAGAAGTAACATGAGAACATGGATGCACATGATATGGTCGAACACTTTTAGCAACTATATCAAGGGTAAGTTAGGCACGAGCGATTTGAGGTGTCAAAGGCCCTATTTACATGCACGATACAAGAAGGAAGTCCTGTAGGAATTCACGTACTCAAAATGATTGGATATGTTAAGAACCTTGAAAGACTAAAATAGTCAAAATTGGCCACTGACCTAATTCTACAATCATTGCCAAAAGGGTATAGTTAATTTGTCGTGAACTACAACATGAATGAAATTGAAAAATCATTGCCTGAGATGCTTAGCATGTTGAGAACTGCTGAGCTAAATCTTAAGAAGATTAAGCCTAGTATTGTACTGATGGTACAAAAGGACAAAGACAAATGGAAGCCCAGAGGCAAAGGTAAGCCCCAAGCTAAAGGCAAGGCCAAGACTACTACACTGAAATCCAAGGGCGGGTGCCTAAGGAAGGGACTTGCTTCTACTGTGGTGAGATCGAATATTGAAAGATGAACTGTAAACTCTACCTGAAGGAAGTTAAGAAGAAAAAAGTAAGACTTCTGCCTCAGATATATATGTTATAGACGTCAATCTATCTATTTCTTCTTCATGGGTATTAGATACCGGTTGCGAATTTCACATTTGTACTAATATGCAGGGCCTTAGAAGGACTAGATCGTTGACAAAGGGTGAAGTGAACCTACGAGTAGGCAATGACGCAAGAGTTGCTGTTATGGTTGTAGGAACATATTCTTTATCTTTTCCTACTTGGCTTGTCTTAGAACTAGAGGAGTGGTATTTTGCACCTGTATTAACTAAGAACATAATCTCTATTCCTTGTTTAGACAAGAAAGACTTTTTATTTATAATAAAGGACAAATATTACTCTATATCATTAAATGATATGTTCTATTATAGTGTACAACTTACGAATGGACTCTATGTTCTAGTCGTAGAAAACTCAATCTATAACATAAATACTAAACGGTTCAAACTGAATGATTTGAACTAAATGTATCTTTGATATTGTTGCTTGGATCACATAAATGAGGGTCGCATATCATAGCTCCATAAGGATGGGCTTCTAGACTTATTTGATTTTGAATTATATGAGGTATGCGAATCTTATCTTCTAGGCAAGATGACCAAGACTCCTTTTAGTGAACACGATGAAAGAGCTACTGACTTGTTAAGACTCATACATACTGATGTTTGTGGGTCTTTCAATGTAGTAGCTAGAGGAAGCTATCAGTACTTTATTACTTTTACTGATGATGTTAGTGGATACGACTATATGTATCTCATAAAATACAAATTGAAGTCCTTTGAAAAGTTCAAAGAATTCAAGAGTAAAGTACAAAATTAACTTGGCACACTCCTCATTTTGCTAAAATAATTATGAAATTGGTTGAAAACATTCACAGGATTATGAGATTATTGATCTTCGCCTTGATATTGATTGAGTTATGATCCTTCTCCTTGTATTGGAGATGATTGAGATCATTCTCCATGATGTGCAACTGGATGTGATCACTGGACTTGCATTCTCTTTGCATAATTCTAATTTATTCATTGCGAATATATTCACGCATCATCAAGTCTAAGATCGAGTTCAAATTTTGAACAAAATTTTAGTTTCTTCCTTGTAAATCATAATATCTGTCATTTTTGTAGTAGCTGCAGTACTTGCATTCATTGCCTCAACAAGTTAAACATTAATATTAATTACCTTTACAATTTGTTCATCATTTTTTCTTTAGTTTTGCTTCTTCACCCCTAAGAGGTTGTTTATTAGAAGTAGCACCACTATCTGAATCAATAATATTAAGATCAAAAGTAGGCACACAAGGAGATGAAAGTGTACGAAACTCTTTCTCAGAGAATTATTGTTCAGATGAACTAGCATTAACATTTTGTTGTTGCGATTTCATGCTTGCAATATCCATATTGTCAATGTCAAAATTTTCAATGTCTTTGCGAATATTCCAAACATGGTCAACTTTGAAACCCTTTATGTATTTTAGATCTTCTGCTAACAATATTCTAGCATGAGTTAACTGTAAGAAAACAATTGAACATTAGTTATGAAGGCAATGCTATTAATGAACTTAGACTTTGATTATAAAATTTAGATAGTCTAAAATAAATAAGAACATAATTACTTATAATATATTGTTTAGATGCTCCACTAGGATTCAAATGTTCAATTTGTCGTATACAACCTTTCATTTTGGATACTGCACTAAGCATAAGAAGCATTATTTTTTTACAAATATCTTGGCGGTCGGCTACAATGTATAAAATTCGAATCTACATGATACTCTTTCTCATACCTTGCTAGAATTGATTTTTCGATTGGTTGATTCCTATGATTGAATTTTGTGAATATGAATGTAAATATGACATAAGTGTTTATCTTCTTCAAATAAGTATGAAGCTTATCGTAGGGTTGAAGTCATTTGTTAGAAGAGATTGCTTTCAAAAAAAAATTGTTTACATAAATGTGTTATACCTACATATGGTAAGCCATTATATAGGGAGAAAATGTGAATATAAAAGTATACAAATTTTGATCCAATGATAGATATAAGTATGAGAATTATTCAACGATTTAGATTTGTGTATTGTAATGTCACATTAGCTATATAACATTGTCCATACGTTAGAATTGCCAAGTTACGTCACTTGCCCAACTTATATCGATGTCGTCATTGTTATTTCACGCTAATTGTGCAATTTTGTCCAAATATGTTCTTTGTTAGGTCATATCATCTGCACATACAAAAATATGTGTTCAATGTCAAGTCACGCCACCTACCATACTTGCCCCAATATCGTCATTGTTATTTCATGTCATCTTTGCAATTTTGCCCAAATATGTTCATTGTTAGGTCATGTCATCTACATACAAAAAATATGTGTTCAGTGTCATGTCACGTCACCGACCCAATTTACCCCAATGTTTATAACACATCATTTGTTTAATTTTGTCCAAATGTGTTCATTGTTAGGTCATGTCATCTGCACACAAAAAATGTATATTCAGTGTTAGCGCACATCATCTGCCCAACTTGCTCTGATGTTATCATTGTTGTGTCACGTCATCTGTGTCCAAATGTATTCATTATTAGATCATGTCATCTACATTAAAAAAATATGTGTTCAGTGTCATGTCACGTCACCTACCCAACTTACTGTTGGTGCAGAATGCACCCAAGTCAAACCTGTGTTTTGATAATGGCAACAGAGGTCAAAAGTTAAGTCTTACTTGTTTTCTAACAAGTGACTCTAGTGTGCAGGAAAAGTTCTAGCGAAGGACTGCTAGGCACTGGCGAAGGAATGCCAGGGTAAAAAGCCCTAGCGAAGGACTGCTAGGCACTGGCGAAGGAATGTCAGAGTCAAAAGCCCTAGCGAAGGACTGCTAGGCGCCAGGCGAAGGACAGCCTGGGACTGAAGCCCTAGCGAAGGAATGCTAGGCACCGAGCGAAGGGCAGCTCGGCATCCAAGACCTGACAAAGGACCGTCAGGCAAAAGTCCAACCAGAGGAACGGTTGGCATCAGGTAAATTCTCCCGAGAGGAGTAGGTGAGGATGCGTTCCCCGTCGAGGGAACAGTAAGCGTCGGTTCGACCTAGGGCTCCATTTTGGAGACTAAAGTCAGAACCAAGACAGCTAAGGCTGTATAAACTAACCACTTAATGTTTTGTTGTGTTTCTGGACTAACCCTGGATGCAGGACCGAAGGAACGAGTGTCTGCAGCTCAGAGAGCCTCAAAGGAGTGAGGCAACAGCTGACCAGGGCGCTGGAGTGTCCCGGGCGCCCCCAAGGTGAACACAAAACACACAAGCAAAAAGTACGCTTCGACAGTACATCCTGCGGGCGCCCCCGTGCTCCCGGGCGCCCCCGCTGCTCCTGGCCGCCCCCTGCGCTGAGGGCCAGCTACCGAAGCTCCCTTCGAAGCCAAGCATATAACGCTTTGACCCGGTCAATCTGGGCGTCCCGGTCAAAGCGGATCCCGAAGATAAGGGGATCAGACGCTGACCGAGACTTTGGCGGATCAAAGGCCACGTGGGGGGCGCCCCCGACGTCCCGGGCGCCCCCGACGTCCCGGGCGCCCCCAGGCCCTATATAAAGGGCCCTCGACCCCAAGCTCCAACATCACTTCCAATCAACGCTTCTACGCTCTTCCGCTCTCACGCCTTGCTCTGGAAACTGCCCAACTCGAGCCGACGACGTCCTGCTGCTCCAAAAAGGTCAATCTACTCGGACGTCGGTAATGAAGAGTGATTTTCAATTTACTGCACTTACTCTGTAATCAATATTTGTAAATTATTTTTGCGCCTATATAGAATTGCCCAAAGTAAACGGTCAACGACCGTGGGCCTTGGAGTAGGAGTCGACCCAGGCTGCGAACCAAGTAAAACCTCACGTGTTTGCGTTGTGTGTTTTTAACTTCCGCTGTGCAACTTCTCATAGTTTTCAAATCCAAAAGTTTTCCGATATTCACCCCCCCCTCTATCGGTTTTCTTGATCCAACAAGTGGTATCAGAGCGGGGTTGTTCAAACTTGGTGCAACCACTAGTTTGAAAATTTTTCGAATTTTTTATTTCTTATTCTCATTTGATTTTTTTTTAAAATTTTTTTTATTATCCTTATCCCGCACTACTAATCCAATACCAAGTCTTGGGATATTTTTGTTAGTTTTCTTTTCCAGATCAAATGGCCATGCAAGAGGGATTTAGCACCGCCAGACCTCCACTCTTCAGTGGAGAAGACTTTTCCTACTGGAAAAGCCGTATGGAGGTCCACCTGAAAACTCAGGTGGACATGTGGATCATCATCCAGTCCGGTCTGGAGATCCCCAAAAACGCCGAAGGACTTCCTCAAAGCTACACAGAGTGGGACACCGCTCTGAAACGAAAAATTGAAGCCGACGCTAAAGCGACTCAGACTCTTCAATGCAGATTGACGAAAGAAGAGCTGAACCGCGTGGGCCCCTTCAACAATGCGAAGGAGCTTTGGGCAAAATTGATCGAGCTGCACGAAGGGACATCAGATACTCGGATCAGTAAGAGGGACCTGCTCCTGAACAAACTCTACACCATCAAGATGGCCGACTACGAAACAGCAGCCCAGCTCCACGCACGAATCCAAGAGCTGATGAACGGTCTTCACACTATAGGTCACAAGGTTGAAAACCGTGACTTAATAAGGTATGCCTTAAACGCTTTCCCTAGAAACACCTTGTGGGCATCTATGGTAGATGCATACAAGGTCTCAAGGGATCTTTCAAAAATAAAATTAGACGAATTATTTTCCAAACTAAAACTGCACGAACAAACTAACACCAATATGGTCGAGAAAGGTATTGCTTTCGTTGCAGGTAAGACTGGAAGGACAACAAAGAAGAAGCCTGAACCTGAACCCGAGTCTAACTCAGACTCAGACTCAGAAGACGAAGAAGGAGATCAAACTAAGCTGGTCCGACTAGCCCGAAGCTACTACAAGGAGCTGAAGAACCGAACCAACAAGCGGAAAACCGGCCGAAGAAAGGACCAACCAGCTGAACCCGCAAACAAGCCCAATGTGACCTGCTACGAGTGCAAGAAAAAGGGCCACTACAAGTCAGAGTGTCCTAACCTAAAGGAGACTAAAGAGACGAGAAGAAAGAAAGCACTGCAAGCAACCTGGGACGAATCTTCCTCAAAAGAAGAAGAAGAGGCACCCCAGTCCAACCTACTAGCTCTGACCGCCTCAGATAAAGTCGAGACTGAGTCAGAATCAGAACAGGACGACGGCGAGCTGACCTTTACAGAAGACGGCGAAATTAAGGTAACTGGTTTCAATAGATGTCAATTAAGTGAACTAATTTCATTTCTTTCTCGAGATTTGGCAAAAGCCAAACTCCGAGTCGAATCCCTCCGACAGGAAGTAAAACTCCTGAAAGAGGGAGCTGACTCTAAACCCTTAACCGAGAAGGTTCAGGAAGGAACTCCTACTCAAGTTGAAAAACTTGAAAAGGAGAACTCCTCCCTGAAAACTCAGGTTAAGGATCGTAGATCAGCTTTAGAATGATTTACATCTGGTTCCAAGGGTCTTGACATGATCCTTGGAAAACAGAAATCAGTTCTAAATCGATCTGGACTGGGCTATAGAACCAAATCCCGGCAAAGATCTTACTTTGCTGTACTGAATCAGTCCAGAGGTAAAATTCAGGCATGGGTACCCAAACTGTGCCTGAACAAACCGACTGGATCAAATCAGTATTGGATCCCCAAGGACAAGATTCACATCTTGCCTAATCATTACCGTGGCTTTAGTCCAGGGGGAGCCAAACTGAAAACTATATTTATTGTTAGATAAGATATTTGCTTGCAATATGATTATTTGCTTGTTTATTTAATTTCTGCAATTTACCATGCTTAGACTTAGGCTAGTTTAAGGACTAAACAAACTTAGCTGAAACTTGACAACATAGTATTGGGTGGAGGTGAGATGATAGTACGTTAGGGAAGCCAATTTGGCGGAACTAGCCGAAGCTACCGATCCAAGACCCAAACTAGTTAGACCAGAAATTTTTCAAAGAATTTTGAAAATGAAATTTCATTAAAAGACTTTGTCAAGGAAAGGGTGGATGATCCCATAAGGCTATGTCCAAAGAAGGCCTAGTGCCTCGCCAAGACCTGGAAGCCAATTTTTGAAATTCAAATTCAAATTTTTTGTCAAATTCGAATCTAACACAAAATTTCAGTTATTTGTAGATTTAAACATCTTTTCAAAAATTTCAAAAGTAATTAAGTTTTCAAAATTTAATTGTTTTCAAAATTAATCAAAATTTTCAAAATAGTCTTAACTATCAAAACCTGTCTCACGAAAACTATAAGGCTAACGTGATTGAAAACCCTAGACTAGGTGAGACAGTAGAATTAAGACTCAATTGGAAATTCTTTTGATACCTATAGTATGAGATAATCTTGTATTTAAGATCATAATCAAACCATGGTTAACATAGTCAAACCATGGTCAACATAGTCAAACCATGGTCAACATAGTCAAACCATGGTCAAAGTGGTCAAAGCATGATTAACACGGTCAAACCATAGTCAAAACAGTCAAATCAATTCAAACCATGGTCAAACCGATTAAACCATGGTTAAAGGTAGACAAGACACAAAATTTGTCTTTACCTACTCTATTCCGGGCGCCCGGGACCACACGGGCGCCCCCTCCAATATCTTTTTCCTACCCTCGAGACAAAAAGCTGCCTATGCCCTTGACCAGGGCGCCCGGAACCATGCGGACGCCCCCATCACTTCCAATGCAGCAAAAGCTGCAAAGCACCCTGTTGAGGGCGCCCGGGCTGTCCCGGGCGCCCCCAACCAGCCGAATCACTGCCTTTGGCAGTAAGCACTGACCAGGGCGCCCGGAAGCTCCCGGGCGCCCCCATGGAAATGCCTATATAAGGCACTCGAATTCCCCTCTCCTCCCACACCAAAATCAACCTCCTTCTTCACTTCTTTCTCTTCAAGAAGACCTTGCAAGTCCTCATCCTCAACTATGCCTCCCCGAGCTGCCCGGTATAATTATTATTTATTTTTCTTGCATTTAAATTATTTTTAATGCAATATCTTTATGCTTCCTTTAATTTCCTTAACTTAGAAGACGCCGACCAAACCCGGCCAACCCCGGTGCCGAACCTAGTCCGGACCCTAGATTCCCTACCCTAGAGTTATGTAATAGGTTTGCACAAACCATTTACAAGCCTATTAAAACAAGTTATCTCAATAGGCACTTCTTTACCCAATCATGCCCCGTAGCCATGAACATTATAAACTTCTATCAATTAGATAATCTTGTCTTCTGCACTCATACCATTAATGAATCCTTATGTGCAGAGTTTTACAATAACATTATTCGACAAGATAATCTAATGTTTCACACTACTGTCCAAGGGATCCCTCTGACTATCACCCCTACTTTGTTGAACCGATTCCTAGGACTGCGACCTTCTCAGTCCACATTTTGTTGCTATCCTCCTAGGAACCCCCCATTTGATCCTCCCTACTCAGACATTACCCTAGATACCATCCACTCCTATTTCTATAGGGCAGACCTCCCCGCAAATAGACGTTTCCAAGCTGTTGAACTTCAGGCACAGAACTATGCCTTGTATAGAGTCCTGGTCCGATGTATCTTACCACTCTCCACCAGAGATCTCGGGACTATGCGACCCTTTCATGCTTTCCTTCTATATGCCCTAGTCCATCACCTTGATATAGACATCGGACTCCATATGTTTCATACCATTCTGCATGCGTCCAGTGTCACGACCCAGGGACGAGTACGCACACCATTCTACCACATCATCACTTCCCTCCTTCATCACCACGGTCGCGACATTACTGTGGGTGAAATAACCGCTATGACTGACTTTGACGAAATAAGATTTAGGAACTTCTCCTTAGCGGGTCTAGAGGTGTCGGCCACCGGGGTTCTTAGTTGGAGACGACAGCAGGCCGGGGCTCCAATTGACTCAGACGAGGAGGTTGAAGTCGACGTTGGAGACATCGCTGCAGCAGCCCGAGCACACATCGACGAGCCCGCTCCACCGACACTCTACCAGAGAGTGACACATTTAGAGACAAAGGTTCAGAGTCTCCGAGAGGAGGTCGAAGCCTACCACATAGAGCAGATGGAAGCTCGTCGAGCCGATCGAGAAGTGGCTGACGCACGATTCATTGAGATGATGGCACAATTCGATTCATGGCAGCCTGGCCCATCTGATCATCCCGGTCCTTCGTCTTAGATTCACTTAGCATTGTACCTATTTGACTGCCCCTACTCAGTAGGGTTGACTTGTGTTTGACTGTTTGACTGTGTTGAACCTTGAGTACCTGCTTTATTCTCTGTTGACTAGTTTATGAGTATTTTTAATTCAGCAGTTAGGATTGTGTTCTGTAGAATAGATTAACTTTATTTTTCTGCTCTACTTGATTTAAAAATTTGTTTCTAAAAATAGAATTTGAAAAACTGTTTTACTTAATTTCAAAATCAGTTTTCATTTTCAACTTAGTTTTATTTTTATTTCAAAACTACCCCCTTTCAAAACTAGGGCTTTTTCGAAAATGGACTTAGCCTAGGCCCTAACCCTAGAACTGCATGCACCTATAGACTTAGAAGCCAGCATCTCACAAGCACCTTAGGGTACTTTTGGTTGATAACCTAGAAAGGGTTGAGATGCTTAGGTCTTTGCCTTAATTCAAGATGCTTTAAGTCAGTGCATCTGCAGTAATTGGGGCACTAAATACAACTTACATAGCAATCAAGTTGAGTGTCAAGTTTAAAAAATCTAACTTGAACAGAAACACTTAACTTGACTAACTCTAGTAAAAACTACTGTTTCTAACAGTTAATAAGTAGCTAATTGGGTTAAACATGTCCCTACAGAGAAAATTGACTGATTTAATTTAAGTCTAATTATGAATTGGTTCAGTACAGCAAAATCTTACTTATTTCCTTTTTGCAATCTTATTTCTGCTATATTTATCTGTTTTAATATATGGCAAAGGGGGAGAGATAGGAAAGGAGAGAGTAAAATTAATTTTCGTTATTCAAAAAGTTTTCAAAAATTAATTTTACTTATTCAAAAAGTTTTCAAAAATTTTTTTATCCTTTATTCAAAAAGGTTTCAAAAATTTTCTTATCCTTTATTCAAAAACCGTCAAAAATACTTAACTTTTCAGAATTGACTAGAGTACTTAAGTTCTTAAAGCTTTCAAAATTTTTACTTAAGCTTTCAAAATTTTGCTAAGTACTCAAGCCCTTCAAAATTTTCTTACTTAAGCTTGTCAAAATTTTTTAACTTCTATAAGTACTTTAAGCTTAAGTTTTTCAAAACTGTATAAGTACAATGTTACTAAGTACTTAGGTTTTTCAAATTTATTAAGTACTTAAGTTTTCCAAATGTACTTTATTTATTAAGTACTTAAGTTTTCCAAATGTACTTTATTTATTAAGTACTTAAGTTTTCCAAATCTACTAAAGTATTTCAAAGCCTACTAAGTACTTAAGCTAACACGTTCAAAACTTTTGAGTACCTTAAAACTTAAAGCTTCAAACTTTTTAAGTACTCTAAAATCATGCTTCAAAAACTCTCCTATGTCCTTTTAACTTAAGTTATTGAAAGATTTCTAAGTACCTAAAACTTAGGTTTTCAAAGTACAAGTAAAGTTTTTTTTACCCCACGAATTTTTGAAAAATCTAGGGGGAGATTCCTTCCAGGGGGAGGGAACAAAATTTAACCTTTTTATGTTTGCTTAAACTTAACTTTTTGAACTAGGGTTGCCATAAATCAAAAAGGGGGAGATTGTTGGTGCAGAATGCACCCAAGTCAAACCTGTGTTTTGATAATGGCAACAGAGGTCAAAAGTTAAGTCTTACTTGTTTTCTAACAAGTGACTCTAGTGTGCAGGAAAAGTTCTAGCGAAGGACTGCTAGGCACTGGCGAAGGAATGCCAGGGTAAAAAGCCCTAGCGAAGGACTGCTAGGCACTGGCGAAGGAATGCCAGAGTCAAAAGCCCTAGCGAAGGACTGCTAGGCGCCAGGCGAAGGACAGCCTGGGACTGAAGCCCTAGCGAAGGAATGCTAGGCACCGAGCGAAGGGCAGCTCGACATCCAAGACCTGACAAAGGACCGTCAGGCAAAAGTCCAACCAGAGGAACGGTTGGCATCAGGTAAATTCTCCCGAGAGGAGTAGGTGAGGATGCGTTCCCCGTCGAGGGAACAGTAGGCGTCGGTTCGACCTAGGACTCCATTTTGGAGACTAAAGTCAGAACCAAGACAGCTAAGGCTGTATAAACTAACCACTTAATGTTTTGTTGTGTTTCTGGACTAACCCTGGATGCAGGACTGAAGGAACGAGTGTCTGCAGCTCAGAGAGCCTCAAAGGAGTGAGGCAACAGCTGACCAGGGCGCCCGGAGTGTCCCGGGAGCCCCCAAGGTGAACACAAAACACACAAGCAAAAAGTACTCTTCGACAGTACATCCTGCGGGCGCCCCCATGCTCCCGGGCGCCCCTGCTGCTCCCGGGCGCCCCCTGCGTTGCGGGCGCCCCCAGGGCCAGCTACCGAAGCTCCCTTCGAAGCCAAGCAGATAACGCTTTGACCCGGTCAATCCGGGCGCCCCGATCGCTCCGGGCGCCCCGGTCAAAGCGGATCCCGAAGATAAGGGGATCAGACGCTGACCGAGACTTTGGCGGATCAAAGGCCACGTGGGGGGCGCCCCCGACGTCCCGGGCGCCCCCAGGCCCTATATAAAGGGTCCTCGACCCCAAGCTTCAACACAACTTCCAATCAACGCTTCTACGCTCTTCCGCTCTCACGCCTTGCTCCGGAAACTGCCCAACTCGAGCCGACGACGTCCTGCTGCTCCAAAAAGGTCAATCTACTCGGACGTCGGTAAAGAAGAGTGATTTTCAATTTACTGCACTTACTCTGTAATCAATATTTGTAAATTGTTTTTGCGCCTATATAGAATTGCCCAAAGTAAACGGTCAACGACCGTGGGCCTTGGAGTAGGAGTCGACCCAGGCTCCGAACCAAGTAAAACCTCCCGTGTTTGCGTTGTGTGTTTTTAACTTTCGCTGTGCAACTTCTCTTAGTTTTCAAATCCGAAAGTTTTTCGATATTCACCCCCCCTCTATCGGTTTTCTCGATCCAACACTTACCCCGATGTTATCATTGTTATGTCACATCATATGTAGAAGTTTGTCTAAATGTGTTCATTGTTAGGTCACGTCATCTACACATAAAAAATATGTGTTCAATGTAGATCACGTCACCTGCCCAACTTGTCTTAATGTTATCATTATTGTGTCACGTCATATATGTAATTTTATCGAAATGTGTGCATTGTTAGCTCACATCATTTGCAAAAAAATGTATGTTCGGTGCCAAGTCACATCACCTACCTAACTTGTCTCAATGTCATCATTGTTATTTTATGTCATATGTGTAATTTTATCCAAATATGTTCATTATTAGGTCATGTCATCTGTACATAAAAAATATGTGTTCAGTGCCAGGTCACATCACCTGCCCAACTTGTCCTGATATTGTCATTGTTCTGTCATGTCAATTGTGCAATTTTGTTTAAATGTGTTCATTATTAGGTCATGTCATATACAAAAAAAGTGTGTTTAGTGCCAGGTCACGTCACCTACCCAACTTGTCCCGATGTTGTCATTGTTGTGCCACATCATCTACATATTTTTATCCAAATTTGTTCGTTGTTGGTCACGTCGTCATCTGTATAAAAAGTGTGCATTCAGTGCCAGGTTATGTCACTTGCCCAACTTACCTGCATGTTGTCATTGTGTCACATCATTTGTGAAATTTTATCCAAATGTGTGTTGAGGCAATCTATGGTCCAGAGTGACCATGAGTTTTGATGTTTGGGCAAAGGGTTTAAATTAGGTTTACCCTTGTGTTCTAATATGTGTATGTGAGTGTGCAGGATGTATAGGTTACACATATTGACTCAGCTAGACGGCTTCGATATGGTGAAGGGTGGCATGGAGACAAGCTGGAGGCTTGTGTACACCTGAGGGACCTTGGTATAGCAGGGGCGATGAGCTGAGGGGTGCGGACTTCGAGGCATGCGTGAAGGATGGCATGGAGGCAAGCTGGAGGCTTGTGTGCATCCGAGGGACGGGAGCCGAAGATGAAGAGGGTACGAAGGCAATAGTCGAGGCTACTGATGAGGAGCCAGTTGAGTCGTGAGGGTACGAGTGTTGTGTGATTGTACTCGGGAAATCCTAGGGTTTGAGTGCTAAGAGAAGTGTACTCGGGAAGGGAAACCCTAGGTGTGTGAGTGAGCCAGTCGACTTCCATTGGGGCAGTCGACTGATAAAACTCATAGAAGATTTTCGGCTGGGGACCAGTCGACTGCCCTGGGAGCAGTCGACCAGGGCAGTCGACTGGTAAAGTCAAAAACTAGCCGTTACAACTATTCGTTGGACTGCTGTTTGGCTTGCACCAGTCGACTGCCCTGGGAGTAGTCGACTGGTGGCGAGGGTTTCAGCCTTAGTTCTATTTAAGAGGACTTCGTGTTGGCTGAAAGGTTTGACGAATTTGGCTTTGGTCAAGAGCCAAATAGTAGTCTAAGTGCTCAGGTATTGTCGAGGTGTTGTGGCGAGGTTTTTCCACCCACAAGGAGCAACAAGGGCTAGCCGGAGGTTATCCGGGGAGTGATCCACCGAATGATTCTTGGATTAGTCACCCTTAGGGGTGGATACCAAGTAAAATCGGTATTATTAGCATTGTTTATGTTGTTAATTTTGTTTTATTGTATTTCCACTTACGCAACTAACAACGTAGGAAGAAGAAAGACGAGATTTGTTATTCACCCCCCTCTAGCAACCGTCATCGATCTAACAATGTGTTCATTGTTAAATCACGTCATATGTATAAAATTAAAAAAAGTGTAGATATAACATACATTATAAATACATACCCCATAAGCAGTATGTACCTCATGTATTCAATTATCTTTAAAAATGGATAACAAAAATGAAGGTTCATCAAATTTATCATCTTTAAGCTCTAATGATGATAATTATGTGCAAATGTTTAGTGCAAGGCAATTTGGTGCAAGGAAATAACTAGTCGCTTAAGTGAGTTCTACCAACAATCAAATTATCTTGAATTATCTCAACGAAGAAAACAACCAAAGCATGCATCGAGGCTCAATTCTTGGTCATAACATGATCAATCGTAATTGCAAAGTTGCTAATTGTAATCTATTCAATGATTATTTCACCAAAAAAGCATTGATAAGATACAATGTTTTGAAGAAGATTCCAAATGGGACGGAATTTATTTATACGTATCTATGATGTTGTTAGTAATCATGACAACTATTTTATATAGAGATGAGATGGTTTTGGAAGACTTGGCTTTTAAGCTTGCAAAAAATAATAGATACATTTTGGATATTGAGGTACAGTGTATTAGCAAATGCTACCGATGAGTATATTAAAATAGGGGAATTAGCTGCCATTGAAAGTGTGAAATGATTTTGTCATGTTATTGTTGAAGGTTTTGGAGGGCAGTACCTTTGATCTCCAAATGCTCACGATGTTGCTAGGCTACTCCAGATTGGTGAGCAACGAGATTTTCAAGGTATGTTAGGTAGCCTAGATTATCTGCCTGGAGGTTGAAAAATTATCCAACAGTCATAATTATTTTGGGTATGATAATATTATGGTCATAGTGGAACGCTAATAATTGTTTTGGAAGCTATAGTTGATTATGATTTGTGGATTTGACATACATATTTTGAGTTGGCCAGATAGAACAATGATATTAATGTACTTGAGTCTTCTCATCTTTTGCTAATCTTGCTGAAGGTAAACTATTCATGCTTCTTAGGTCATTCAAGAAAAAGAGTACATGAGTTACTATTTAGGTGATGGTATATATCCAAAATAGTCAACACTTGTTCAAACGATTCATAATCCATAAGGTCGAAAGAATAAATTATTTGCAATGAAGTAAGAAGCATGTAGAAAGAATTTTGAGTGAGCATTTGACGAGCTCCAATCACACTTTGCAATTATTGCAGGACCTTCATATTTTTTACGGAAAAATATTTTACATGATATAATGATATCATGTATTATTATGCATAATATGATAATTAAAGATGAACGTGATTTAATTGCACCAATCATAGAATATTTTGAGGTGTCAACTCTAGATATTGAGTCAATAGTAGATGATGTAGGGTTTTTCGGGCCGCGAAAACCACTTTTTCGCATCGCGGAAACCCCGAAAGCCCCAATAGAAAGGATCCGAGCGAAGAAAACCATTTCAAAAATTTACGAGTGCTCGTTTACATGCTTCAAAACCGATCTACAACCTAGATCTATTAGAGAAGAGAAAAAACTACCTTCGATGCGTGCCCCGCAATTCCCGCTCGCTCCTCGGTTGGTGTCGGATCTCAAGGATGCAAAGTAGCAACCCTCTAGAAGTATCCACACAAGCAAGAGAGTGGAGAGGAGAGCCCAAAAGTGTGCTTGCACTTGCTCGGGGTCTCGGCAAGATGAGAGGAGAGGGAGAGCAAAACCAAACGAAAACCAAGTCCGAAGAGAATCAATCACACACCCACAAAAACTTCCTTTTGTGTGTATAAGTGGCAGGCCACTTAATGGCCATTAAGTGGCCGGCCACCACCTTTGGTAACCCCCTATTTGAATTCAAAATTTAAATGGGGAGGTTACTTAGCCTTGATGATGATGCCAAGTCATCACTTGGTCAAGTCAAGGTGATGTGGCTTGAGTCAAGTCAAACTTGTCTCTTATGGACTTTCCATATTTAGCCAAAGTCAAACTTTGACTTCATTATTCTCCCATGATTAGATTCATCCAACACTTGGATCAAACTCGAGTCCAACTCAAGTTGTCTAATTTGAGTCAAGTCAAACTTGCCTTTTATGGACTTTTCATATTTAACCAAAGTCAAACTTTGACTTCATTATTCTCCCATGATTAGATTCATCCAACACTTGGATCAAACTCGAAACTCGAGTCCAACTCAAGTTGTCTAATTTGAGTCAAATCAAACTTGCCTTTTATGGACTTTCCATATTTAGCCAAAGTCAAACTTTGACTTCATTATTCTCCCATGATTAGATTCATCCAACACTTGGATCAAACTCGAGTCCAACTCAAGTTGTCTAATTTGAGTCAAGTCAAACTTGCCTTTTATGGACTTTCCATATTTAGCCAAAGTCAAACTTTGACTTCATTACTCTCGGTCCATCATATAGACTTATTCTCCATCTATTGCTCTATGTGTGTGACCCTATAGGTTCTTATAACGTTGGCAATGCCCTTAAACCTATTTAAGGACATAAGCAATGAGAGGTATCTAGCAACACATCATTGCTACCAAAGTTACAAGAATGTCGAGATCCAACATCACCATTGTGACTAATAATTGTGACCCTCACAATATGTGACAACGTCCTTCTATCCTCGATATCTAGATTGATCTTTCATGAGGCATAGACCGTGTCATCCTTCAATCAATCTATGTGTCTTGAACTCCAAGTAGACTCACTATAATCAAATAAGCTCAATATCTCATATTGCTTTATTTGGGCATGACCATGCACTTAGTGATCTCAGTCTATCAAGACTATGATATCTCTCCCGTCATATAGGAGGGATAGATCCCATCTACATCACTCACATCCCTCCGCATAATTTGTTACATACCCAGTAATCGCCTTTATAGTCCACCCAGTTACGGGTGACGTTTGACGAAACCAAAGTACATAACTCCTTATGTAGGGAACTATGGTGACTTCAGGTCTAGGACTATAGTCATACTAATAGTCACATGAGAAAGTATATGACACTCATATAACGATCCATGATACTTTCTCATGGCAGGTCATTCAGTATACATTCTCTAATGTATACCCATGTGTCAACTTGATATCTCATATCCATGACTTGTGAGATCAAGTCATCATGTTGACCTACATGCTAGTCTCTATGCATTAACATTGTCCTTGAATGTTAATACTTGACTAGGAATAATTAAAGTAATGTTCTCTATATCATCTCACTATCGATTCAACTAATCGATTGATATAGATAAGAACCTTCTACTCAAGGACATTATTATACTAAGTTATTTGGCACCAATACACATAAGTACAATAACCATAAGAAATGCCTTTATATATAAGAAATATATATACAAGAATATGATACAATGAGTCCAAAAAAGTAATCATCATATGATTGGCTCTAGGGCTCTCACTAACAATCTCCCACTAGCACTAGTGCCAATCGCTGTAGTATCTAATACCCAATGGCCTAGTGTGACCATCATGCTTCATCTGTGCCAAAGCCTTGGTCAAGGGATCTGCGACGTTAGCCTCTGTGGGTACTCTGCAAATCTTCACATCTCCTCGATCGATGATCTCTCGAATGAGATGGAATCGCCGTAGTATGTGTTTGGTCCGCTGGTGTGAGCGAGGTTCCTTAGCCTGCGCAATAGCTCCATTGTTGTCACAATAGAGCTCTACGGGATCAGATATGCTAGGAACCACCCCCAAGCTCAGTGATGAACTTGCGGATCCAAACTGCCTCCTTTGCTGCCTCTGATGCAGCAATATACTCAGCTTCTGTTGTAGAATCTGTAACTGTATCCTGCTTCGAACTCTTCCAGCTCACAGCTCCGCCATTCAAGCAAAACACGAACCCTGACTGCGATCTGTAATCATCCTGGTCGGTTTGGAAGCTGGCATCAGTGTAACCCTTTACAACTAGATGCTCATCGCCTCCAAATATCAAAAAATATTCCTTAGTCCTTCTCAAGTACTTAAGGATATTCTTGACCGCTATCCAGTGACGTTCACCTGGATCTGACTGGTACCTGCTCGTCATGCTCAAAGCATACGAGACATCAGGACGAGTGCATAACATGGCGTACATGATAGATCCTATGGCAGAAGCATAAGGGATCTTATCCATGCGGTCTCTCTCCTCTCTAGAAGAGGGACCTTGAGTCTTCGAAAGACTCACACCATGTGACATTGGCAGATTCCCTCTTGGAATTCTGCATGGCAAAACGGTGTAATACCGTATCGATGTATGTACTCTGACTTAGGCCAAGCAATCTCTTAGATCTATCTCTATAGATCTCAATGCCTAGAATGCAGGCTGCTTCACCTAAGACCTTCATTGCGAAACAAGTCCCCAACCAAGTCTTCACAGACTGTAGCGAAGGGATGTTGTTCCCAATGAGTAGTATGTCATCTACATACAAGATTAGGAAGACTGCTGTGCTCCCACTAACCATCTTGTAGATACAAGGTTCATCTTCGTTCTTGATGAAACCAAACTGTTTGATCGCATCATCGAATCGAAGATTCCAGCTCCGAGAAGCTTGCTTTAGACCATAAATGGCCCTATGCAGCTTGCATACTCTGCCAGTATGCTGTGGATCTACAAAACCTTCAGCCTGTGTCTTGTACACATCCTCGAGGAGGTTTCCATTCAGAAACGCTGTCTTGACATCCATCTGCCAGATCTCATAATCGTGGTAGGATGCAATAGCAAGCATGATCCGAATGGACTTAAACATCGCTACTGGAGAAAAAGTTTCATCATAGTCAATACCATGAATTTGCTTGAAACCTTTAGCTACCAGTCTACCCTTATAGGTATGAGTAAGTCCATCCATGTTAGGCTTTCTCTTAAAGACCCACTTACACCCAATGGGTTTGACCCCTTCAGGTGGATCAACCAAGGTCCAAACTCGGTTAGTGTACATGGATTCCATTTCGGATCTCATGGCTTCCAGCCATGACTCAGAATCTGGGCTCATCACAGCTTCCTGATAGGTGGTAGGCTCATTCTTAATGATCATAACATCATCTCAGGCAAGAGAAATGAATATCTCTCAGGCTGACGACGTACCCTATCAGACCTGCGAAGAGGTAGGTCTACCTGAACAGGTTGTTGTTCCACAACTTCTTGTGTAACAATCTCATCCACAACTTCTTGTGGTTCCTGTTCAGTATCCATCAAGGGCTCAGTGCTATGGTCGTTGTCTTGAACTTCTTCAAGATCAAACGAACTCCCACTAGTCTTTCTAGAAACAAAGTCCCTTTCTAGAAAGACCTCAGTCTTAGCAACAAACACTTTGTGCTGACTGGGAATGTAGAAGTAATATCCCTTAGTTTCCTTGGGATATCCCACGAAATAGCACTTATCGGACTTGGGTCCCAGTTTGTCTGAGACTTGACGTCTAACGTAAGCCTCACAACCCCAAACTCTCATGAAAGACATCTTGGGACTCCTCCCAGTCCATATCGTATATGGTGTCTTCATGACCGCCTTTGATGGAACACGGTTAAGTGTGAACGCTGCCGTGTCTAGAGCATATCCCCAAAAGGATATAGGAAGATCTGCGTGACTCATCATAGATCGTACCATATCTAATAAGGTACGATTCCTCCTTTCGGATACACCATTCCACTGTGGTGTCCCAGGAGGAGTGAGTTGAGATAGAATCCCACACTCAGCTAAATAGTCACGAAACTCATGGCTCAAGTATTCTCCACCTCGATCTGATCGAAGTATTTTAATACTCTTGTCGAGTTGGTTTTGTACTTCATTTCTGAATTCTTTGAACTTTTCAAAGGACTCGGACTTATGTGTCATCAAGTACACATAACCATATCTACTGAAATCATCAGTAAATGTGATGAAGTATCTATAACCACCTCGAGCAGCAACATTGAAAGGGCCACATACATCAGAATGTATGAGTCCTAACAAATCTGTTGCCCTCTCGCTATGTCCACTAAAGGGAGTCTTAGTCATCTTGCCTAGAAGGCATGACTCGCATGTCTCATATGATTCAAAATCAAATGAATCCAGCAATCCATCCTTATGGAGCTGGGACAAGCGACTCTCATTTATGTGGCCTAAGCGACAGTGCCAGAGATAGGTTGGGTTCAACTCATTTGATCTCAACCTCTTGGTACTTACATTATAGATAGGGCGTTCTAAGTCTAGAATGTAGAGTCCGTTGATAAGATCTGCACTACAATAGAACATTTCATTTAAATAGACTGAACAACATTTGTTCTTAATTATAAATGAGAAGCCTTTCTTGTCTAGACAAGAAACAGAAATTATGTTCTTAGTAAGTGCAGGTACATAACAACAATCATCTAGTTCCAGTACAAGCCCAGAGGGCAGAGATAGAAAATAAGTTCCTACAGCAACAGCAGCAACTCGTGCTCCATTGCCTACTCGTAGGTCCACCTCGCCCTTTGCCAATGCCCTGCTATTTCTTAGCCCCTGCACATTGGTACAAATGTGAGAAGCACATCCAGTATCTAATACCCATGATGTAGAAATAGAAAGGTTGACTTCTATAACATATATACCTGAAGTAGAAGGCTCGCTTCTCTTCTTCTTAAGATCCTCCAGGTATACCTTGCAGTTCCGCTTCCAATGCCCTGCCTGCCCTTGATATAATTGCTTGAGGTGGTCAATCATATCGTAAGCATTCATGTTCTCATGTTGCTTCTGAAGCTCAGAGGACATGCAGCATAGCATTAGGCACGACACGTCTAACGCGTCGTCTTGATGCTTCTGATGAGCATCTCTAACGCTACGGATGGCTGAGGGTGGTGGTGCTTCAGGAACTGCTTGCTCTAGAACGTACAGCTTACGTTCCTGTTTGAGGACTATCCTCAAGTTCCTGTACCAGTCCAGGAAATTAGCTCCAGTGAGCTTGTCCTTCTCAAGGACAGATCGCAGAGAGAGAGTGTTCGCGTTTGAAGACATGGCAATCTACAACAGATAAATACAGAGAATAAATATCATATTCTAGTGATCATCTAATTAGGCCTTTAATTAAATGATGCTCCCACTAAATTATAGGAATTTTGGTGGAATCAAGTCATAGATGTGGTAAAACCACACTACTAGATCCACACCAACTAATTATAATTCTCGTAGGTCAAGATCCATATCATACTACGCCTTGAGTTAGCTTTGGCTAAATCGCCCAAGACTTGGTATGATCGGTAGGTACTAATTACCAATTACATCTCTATGCAACTCTTGTTTATAGGATCAAGAATTAACATTTATGAATAATCTTGAGTTAGCTTTGGCTAAATCGCCCAAGACTATTGATAAATGCGATCTTGTCCTACCTTTCCAACTATTGGAGTATGCCTATAGTTACTCATCCAATTGAGTTAACTAGTTACTCAATCTGATTGAGCTCGATCTAACCCGAGCCGTGATAG